>KK900397.1:39432-75180 GCA_000696445.1 Aquilaria agallochum | reverse complement strand
TGATCAAGATGGGATTTGTCCCTCCTATGTAACGGGAGAGATATCTTCGGGCCCCTTGATAGAGTGAGACTTAGAAAATGCATGGCCATGCTCAGATGAGTTGATATACGATATCAATGTCATCAGCTTAAGTTAGTCTACTTGGTAATCAAGAAACCAAAGATTGGGCTGTATGAGAGTGACACATTCTATGTCTCGTGCTTAGTCTTGATATCTTGGACAAAGGGACAATGGCATATATCGGTGATGATCATAAAGGTTTAGTCGAATCATTGACAATGTTGTCACTTGGGTAGCAATGATGTGTTGCTAGACACCACTCATTGCTTATGATCATAAATGTGATTTATAATCATTGATAGCCGAAGTGCTATTGCCCTGTTTACCCACCGACCACGGAAAGGAGAGAGCCAGACACCTGAGGCACATGACCTCGGTAGCTCGCCAATTCCAACTTCGGGAACCAGCGTAGCGCCTCCTTCGGGAAGGCGACCTAACCAGCTTCGGGGGAGAAGGACCAATCACCCTTCGAGGGAGAGCAGCCCCCGAAGACAAAGACGCCGAAGTTCCAGCCTGGCTCCGAAAAAAGGCTCTTCACCCCGAAAGTGAGACATAAACCAAAGGGACCTCGGTTGTACGACAAGAGCTATTAAGGAGTCTTTGACACTCTGCTCACATACGTCTCCGACACGCCAACTTCAGATATGCTCTGACACACCATCGTAGTCTAGTGCCCTGTCACGAAGGGCTAGGACTCATGGCCCGAGGAGCCTGTAGGTGGCTAGGGGCCCCCACGCCTAGAAGTACGAACACCATCGAACCATACATGTGCCACACACATGTAATCATCTGAAGGGGTCACCCTCTTCCTTTTATCAAAGGGAAATCATCACAGGAAAGAGGGGCTTTTTGGGCGAGAGAACGGAGAGAGAGGCGGGAAAACACAGGACGCTTTACTTCCTCCACCTGGAGGCTCTCCCTTCGCCTGAATGCTCTCCCTTTGGCCCTCAGAAAGACACGCCAGGCAAGAGTCCCTTGTGCTTATTACTGAGTGTCTCTCCTTCTCAAAGCACTGACTTGGGCGTCGGAGGTTCCCCCCGGAAAACCACCCCGGTGGTCTCCTAACCATTGTTTTCTAAGTGTTTCAGCCAGGTCTCCCTGAAGAATCACTGTTCCGGGCTCTCTCCTACACCGGAGGTACCTCCTGTCATTACCCTACTCACGAGACCAAGGAGCTGCCGGCCATCACTTAAGGTGATCCACCCTGGACGCCTTCCCTTTGGACTAATCCTCGCCTCTAGGACCCCTTGCTGCCTTCACCGCTGCACACAGTGGAGATGCTGGTTCCGCACCACCGGACCGCATCATCTGGCGTGGTCTGTGGGAACTTACTCCCAGGTTGCCGAAGTTGAAGCTCAGCGTTCTAAGGAGAGGGGACTCCCGAGGTCTCTGTCCGCGCCAGAGATTCAACAGGCAACCGAATAATGGCAGCAAGGAATTACGCCCTCTGACTATTACCATAGGCTTCCTGTGCAAATTCCCATGCCCTGGCATGGTCGAAATGACAAGGTAGTGAAGCCAAAGAAGGCCGTAGCTAAATTCGGCCCAAAGGCCCTCCCCATCGATATCTCGACGGGAAGAGAATCCCGTGTCAATTCGCAAGAATTTCAGAAACAGAGATTTGAGTAGAGTCGGGATGACCCAGACCTTTCCTCTAAAAGAGTTCTGCATCCGAGGAAAAAATCGCCATCTCCTGAGCAACGAAGTCAAAACTCATTGCCTCGAAAGGTCATCCATGATTTGACGGGTGGGCAAAAGGTGATGACTCTACTCCCCTGGACACGCTATCACCGTCCCAAGGGATCCACCTCTGCGCATCCTAGCAAAAAAGAGTAGAGCATTCGGAAGGGACTATCGAATAGTGCATCGAACTCAAAGAGTACTACATCGCGCGTAAGCCTAGAAGGGCAGTAAGCGCCCAGGTACTGGCAGACTAGATTGCCAAAATCCCAGAAATAAGGAAGGCTGAAACTAACAAGGGAGACAGAGTGAAGGTAGATCCAGAGTGGAAGCTCCTTGTCAGTGGAACCCCAAGTGCAGAAGACAGGGCGCTGGGATACCCCCTCGGGGGCCTGAAGGCAGGGAGATCACCAAAACGATCAAATTTTATTACCAAAAGTGTTGGCCCATCTGAGCATGGCAACGCTAGGTATAGTAACCTCGCACAAAAAGTGGAAAGATTCCACACAAAGGAATCTCGCAACCAAAAAGTCCTGAAAATCCTCATGAGGAGGCAGAAAGTGCAAAGATGTTCCGGACGATATTTCCTGACTAAGGAAAAACTATGTAGGCAAAGGTACGCAACTCCATTATAGAATTATATATATATCGGTAAAAAGGGTGCAGGACAATTCGTCCAAGAGGTGTGAAAATGGCCAGAGACACGACAGCACCCGAAGACTGCCTTCGGAGTGGGTAACCTTGGAAAGATTGCACCAAGCCACTCCAGTCAACACCCAAAGATATGTGAAGTTCTGTGAGATAGCAGAGGACTATTTCACTAAGTGGGGAAAGGCTGAACTCCTAGCAACCATGCCGGTAGAAGGTGCACAAAAAGTTCGTCTGAAAGAACATAATATGCTAATTTGGCATACCGACGGTGACACTGGCCAGTAGTGATTTCCAGTCTATGAACAAGGGATTTCGAGAATTCGTCACCGACCTCGGAATAAAAAGGCACTTCAGCCCATTAGTTCAGCCCCCGAGCAACAGACAAACAGAAGGTTGCCAAAAGAGCTATAAAAGAGAGACTGCGAGAAATGCAAAAGGAAGATGGCCAGGAGAACTTCCTAACTGTACCAAGGAGTTATCAAACAACTCCTCGAGGACCAAAGAGGAGACACTTTTCTCACTTATCCCCAGTACAGAAAGCCATTATCCATTTGAAGAAGTTCAGCCAGCATACAGATGTTTGACGAAAGAGGAAGTGACGTCGGGTTGAGAACTAAGCTCAACCTAGTTGTCAAATACCGAGAAATGGCCGAGCTCGAAAGGAGGCCTTTTCGGCAAAAGGTGGCCATAAGTGCAAATCTGCACGATAGGCCAAAAGGAACAAGGAAAAAGAGACCTCGCCCTTGAAAGGCTGAATTAGAACCCCGAAAACCGTCCTATGGGGTACTTTGGCCAAACAGGAAAAGGCCTTATTGGGTCCTAAACAAGGTCCGAATGGGAGCACACAAGCTCGGCAACACCAAGGGGAGAAAAACTGAAAAAGTACAAGGTACTCGGGCGCGTTAAAGAAATTCTACACTTAGAATTTTTTAGACAAGAAATGGTGAAAGCCAGAAAATTTGTCTAAGTACAGAAAGTTTTCCCCTATCCGAGAATGTTTACCGAACAAAGCTGAGGTGTGGACTCTCGAAAGTCTCCTGTTCCTTCCGAAGTTAGTTGGGTTTTATATGCCCAAAAAAAGGCAAGTTTACCGAACACGGCCAACAAAGGGCAGGCTAAACTTTGCCTAAGGGAACTTCACCGAATGCGAAAGACCTCCCGAAGAATGGCCGACGAAAACGAGCAAAGAAAGTACCGAAGTCCCTTGACCGAAAGTGGTCAGGATAAGTGGGAAAAAAAAATTGCTCAAAAAGACTTAGCCAAAATAATGAAGGAAAATTCATTGAAAAAGGTCTTGATACAAGGAGAGGATTACAAGCAGAAGAGTACAAAGAAAAAGAAGAAGGTCCTAGATTATCTAAGGGACCCCAGCGTCGTGGGAAGCTTCGGCTCCTAAGTCTTTCATCGCCGCCTTCGGTGCAGGAGGAGGAAACGGCAGGTTAAGGAACTCGACTCTTGACCACATCCACCGAGGTCCCCCGGGAATATCCAGGGCAGCAAGAAAGGAAGGGTCGAGATCCGGATACTTCTTCAGAAACTGATGACGAGCTACGTAGAGGCCGTCCTGAAAAGCAACCTTGGACGTCTGGACGGCTTTGCCTCTGTCAATGTCCAACTCGTCCGCCTCATGCTGAAGATTCGAAACCTCCTGCTGAAGGTCAGAAATCTCCTTCTCCAGCTCCTCAGTTTTCTTCTTCTTCTTTGAACTCTCATTCAGTGAATCGACCTTGGCCTGAAGTTCAGTATTCTCAGCCATCACCTTCGCCAAGAAGGCAGACTCCCCTTCTTTTTCCTTTTGAAGGGTCTCATTGGCCGAAGTTAGGCTGACCAGTTTGCCACCAAGGTCGGACATCTTCTCAGAAAAATCCTTCAAGAGCTCTTCTTGGCCCTTCAAGAATTCCTCCCGAAGATTGGCAATCTTCTCCTTGCATATTTGGCTCAACTTGGTGTTCGTTACCACCGAGTTGGCATAAAAGACTTTGGCCTTCTCCAATTTGTCTTNCGGGCCGAAGACTGCTTTGCTGCCCAAGCTCGGAGGTACCCACTATACGCCAAAAGCTGCAAAAAAGATAAGGTGCTTAGTGAAATTTGCACAAGGAAAGCCAAAAACACTTAGGCCAAAAAGGGGAAGGAAAAGCGAAGAGCCTGAAGAGTTACCAGAGCAGCATGTTGGGAAACTTTTGCAGCAAGGGCATCCTTGGAGGCATACTCCTCAGTGACTGCCTTGAAGGATGCCTGAGTAAGCACGCCCCTCGCCATTTGGGGAGCCATCTCCTACCAGTCCTTGGAGAACAAATTCATGTCCTCCGTGAAAGACCAGAACGGCTCCCTTGGGACTTTGTCCTTCGGGACATGAGAATCCCGAAGATTCCTCCTTCAGGCGTGCTTAATCTTCCAAGCCAGGGGCGCCGGATCCTCTGCCAAAAGAAACACACATCTTATCAGGTAAAAATTCCTTGATTATAGAAAATGTAAGTTGATTGCAGGGAAAAAGAGACAAACCTGGCACGACCTCGGCATAGTCGTCATCAGAGTCATCGACCTCCTCCACGTTGGTAGGAATATGTTTGCCCTTGGCCCTTCGGCATCTTTCTAAATCTTCAGCAGAAAGATCTGCCAAAGATCCCACAAGATCTGCCGACGTAGCGGGACTCAGAGGAGCAGGAAGGGCAATCAGCCCAGCAAGGACTTCGGCAGCAGTTCCAGGCTCGGCAAAAGTTGTAACCTTGGAAGAAGTTGCAGTGACATCGCTAGCCTTAGTGGAAGTAGCAATAACATCGCCGACTTCCGAAATGTCCTCCGAAAGGGGAAGAGGGGTGTCCTTCTTGGCCTTCTTGGCCGAAGATGATCCGCTCCCAGAAGCCTTGCGCCTATTCTTTTGTTTTCCCTTCTCGACCTGACCAAGGAAGAGAGACCTATAGTAGGCGGTAGACTTCTCGCCCATCTCTAAAAAAGAGGGAAGAAATCAGTGTAAGTTCATAGGCACTTATGCTGAAAAAACTTTGAAAGAAACTTATTTTCTGAAAAGGCTTCGTAAGTGAGCTCGTTCTGAAGGAGCGTCACCAGCCAAGAGTTCTTTCCCTCGGTAGTAGGAGCAGGCATGCCGAGATCCATCTTATGCTCCGTAACCACCCTCAGCTCCTGAAGGACATCCTCGGTCATGAGTTTCCACATGATCGGGAAAGGGTAGAGAGAGCATGAAGGGACATCGGCATCCCAGTCCGCGACAGCACGGATTCGTCTGTCAAAGTCCTCAAACCTCGCCGCCAACTCGGGAGTTAGCAGCTTCCTGGGATCCATGACATCTGCCTCCAGCTTTCCCTTAGCCCACTTAGCCGGGAAGTGCGACCAGGCCTTCGCCACCTTCAGGAAGAAGAACTTCCTTTGCCACCCTCGCCAGCTATCCTTGGTAGCGAAGGTGAACATAAATTTCTTGCTCCCAGATCCCCGAGGCAGCATGAAATAAAAGCCACCCTTCGAAACCAGATAGAGCTTATAATACTGCATGAACAGGATGAAACGGGGTTCTACCCCGAAGATCCCGCACATGCAGAGAAAGGCGTTAAAATAGCAAAATGAGTTATGAGGAAGCTGATTCATGGCTATGCCATGAAATTGGCAAAAGTCACAAATCATCTTCGCAGAAGGAAACCGAAGTCCGGCCTTCAGTTGGGCTCAGAAAACGGTAACCTTGTCACCCCGATTCATAAAGCTAAACTGGCCAAGGCGAGGCAACCTTGTAATAGCATACGAGGGAAGAAAAAATTTGGTCTTCCACTTTTCTAATTTTTTAGGAGTGGTGCAACAAGGGTGAGACAAAAGAGGTTGCCAGCTCTCGAGAATAGGCATGGTTGTCCGAAAAATGACTTCGAAAAAGGGGAAAAAATGACTTCGAAAAGCGAAAAGAAAAGCAAACACCAAAGGAACGCTACAAGTCAGAACCCACCAAAGGTCTTGCTGAAGTTGGGGTTGGAGGACGCCGTCGTGAAAGGTTGCCGGAAATCGCTCCGCCGCTAAGACCGCCGTGAAAAAGGAAGAAAAAGCGAGAGCAAAGTAAGAGCAAAGAAACACAAGTGAAGAGTATGACAGGAGGAAGGCTTATATAGATCGAGGAAGGGGAGCCAAAAGGGCATCATAAATGCTGCGCGAAAGCGAAGCGTCGCCATGATTACCCTTCGCACACGGAAAGGCGTGCCCATCCCAGTTGATGACTATGACGTGTCGCCCATCACGAGAAACTAGGACACATTTTTTGACATCCAGAAAACTAGGGCCCATTGCTCGAGACTGACACACCCAGTTTCAAGACACGTCGATCCACTAGCCTATGGCGGGAAAAATGAACAAGTTGGGAATCTCAAGAACACCGAAGGGCGGGCAGATGACAGCTGTCCGAACAAGGCTTATCACCTAGGTGGCAAAATGCCTTGCCGACCGACGTCATACTCTGAGTGTAAATCCATAAGGTCCAGGGTTCAAAGGCTCTGTGTTGCCCTATTCGACCGATAAATGGACATACTACTACATGGGCCTCCGGGAGTCCACGAGGTCGTCCTGTCAAAAACTGCCAATTGAGCGATAGACAGACGCCGGAAAAGCTAATTGTCGAAGTCTTCACTTCGACTTTCCAAGGTGGGATGTGATAGACAAAGTGCTATCGCCCTGTTTACCCACCGACCACGGAAAAGAGAAAGCCAGACACTTGAGGCACACGACCTCGGTAGCTCGCCAATTCCAACTTCGGGAACCAGCGCAGTCCTCCTTCAGGAAGGCGACCTAACCAGCTTCGGGTGAGAAGGACCAATCACCCTTTGAGGGAGAGTAGCCCCTGAAGACAAAGATGCCGAAGTTCCAGCCTGGCTCCGAAAAAAGGCTCATCACCCCGAAAGTGAGACATCAACCAAAGGGACCTCGGTTGTACGACAAGAGCTATTAAGGAGTCGCTGACACTCCGCTCACATACGTCTTCGACACGCCACCTTCAACTACGCTCTGACACGCCATCGCAGTCGAATGTCCTGTCACGAAGGGCTATGGCTCATGGCCCGAGGAGCTTGCAGGTGGCTAGGGGCCCCCATGCCTAGAAGTACGAACACCATCCAACCATACACGTGCCATACACGTGTAATCATCTGAAGGGGTCACCCTCTTCCTTTTATCAAAAGGAAATCATCCCGTCATTACCCTGCTCACGAGACCAAGGAGCTGCCGGCCATCACTTAAGGTGATCCAGCCCGAACACTTTGCCTCTGGACTAATCCTCGCCTCCAGGACCCCTTGCTGCCTTCACCGCTGCACACAGTAGAGATGCTGGTTCCGCACCACCGGACCGCATCAATCATTGCCAACGTGGTAAGAGCCTATTGGGTCGCACATATAGAGCTATTTGGATCATTAGAGTGCATGGGGTAATAATTTGGGTTTTGGGTTCACAAGATTTTTGTATTAATAATGGGCCCAATAGTTGAGCCATTATTAAGCCTGAAATTAAATCCTAATTGGATTAGGGCTTCGAAACCCAGTAGGCCTGGAAGTTGAGTCTCACTATAAATACAACTTCTAGTGAGAAATTTGCAGGTCTCCTTGCCCTAGCCTCCCAAAAGGATAGTCGGACTCTTCTCTTGCAATTCCTTGGAGGATGCAAGCTAGCGCTGCGAGCGCAAGAGAAACATATCTGCCGGGACGCAATGGAAGCGTGGTGATCCCGAGAGGCTTGTGTGGATACCATAGAGAGCTTGAACACTTCAATTGTTCAAGTTTTGTGATTCGACTCTACAGTTGAGTGAGAGATCTCAACCGAAAATTAGGTATGAAAATTTTTGAACACCCGGTTTACCCCGTTTCACTTGGATCCTGGAGGGTTTCAGTTAAATTCCGTTGCGCTGTTTGGCTGCCGAAACCCAACACCTACTCGTCATGCTCAAAGCATAAGAGACATTGGGATAAGTACATATCATGGCATACATGATAGATCCAATTGCTGAGGCATATGCAATCTTACTCATGCGCTCTCTCTCCTCGGCTGTACTCGGACACTGAGATCTAGAAAAAGTTATGCCATGTGACATGGGCAAGAATCCTTTCCTGGAATCTTGCATGCAAAACCTCTTTAGCACCTTGTCAATGTATGTACTTTGACTTAGGCCAAGAAGCTTTCTAGATCTATCTCTATAGATCTTGATGCCTAACACATAGGCTGCTTCACCCAAGTCCTTCATAGAGAAACATTTCAGGTTCGATGTCTCCTTGTTGTTCTTAAATTTCTTCAAGTTCTACTTTCCTCCCACTAGTTCCTTTAGAGATAAACTTTTTCTCTAAAAAGACACCAGTTTGAGCAACAAACACTTTTTGCTCAGAAGGATTATAGAAATAGTAACCCTTTGTTTGTTTGGGATACCCAATAAAAAGGCATTTTTAAGATTTGGGCCCTAGTTTGTCAAAGGATTGATGTTTCACATAAGCATCATAGCCCCAAATCTTCATAAAAGACAAATTGGGATGACTCCCACTCGATATCTCATATGGTGTCTTTTAAACCGATTTAGATGGAACTCGGTTTAGTGTAAAAGCGGTTGTCTCTAGAGCATGTCCCCAAAAGGAGTTTAGAAGGTTAGCTTGACTCATCATAGAGTGAACCCTGTCTAAAAGAGTTTGATTTCTCCTTTCAAATACACCATTCCATTGAGGTGTACCTGGTGGAGTGAGTTGTGATACTATACCACACTCCTTCAGATATTCAAGGAATTCTCGATCCAAGTACTCTCCACCTCGATCTGATCAAAGCACTTTGATACTCTTCCTGAGTTGATTCTCTACTTCATTCTTGAATTCTTTGAACTNGAGATACACATAGCCATATCTGCTGAAGTCATCAGTGAAAGTAATGAAGTATTGGAAACCTCCTCTAGCTTGTGTAGACATAGGGCCACATACATCACTATGTATGAGTCCTAGTAAGTCATCAGCCCTTTCACTTTGCCCTGTGAATGGGGCTTTGGCCATCTTTCCCAACAAACATGACTCATATGTCTCATATGATTCAAAATCAAATGAGTCCAAGTGTCCATCCTTATGGAGCTTGGATATGCGGGCCTCATTTATATGGCCCAAGCGACAATGCCAGAGATAGGTCGGGTTTGAATCATTTAATTTAACCCTCTTGGTATTCACATTATAGATTGGATCCTCGAGGTCTAGAACGTACAACCCATTGCTAAGTTGAGCACTGCCATAAAGAATTTCATTCAAATAAATAGAACAACATTTGTCCTTTATTATAAATGAAAAACCTTTCTTGTCCAAACAAGAAACAGAAATCAAATTTCTACTAATAGTAGGCACAAAGTAGCAGTTGTCTAATTCTAAAACTAATCTACTAGGTAAAGTGAGAGCATAAGTCCCTACGGCTAAGGCAGCAACCCTTGCTCAATTTCCAACATGTAGGTCCACTTCACCTCGGGCCAATCTTCTACTTCTACTTATATCCTGCACGTTTGCACAAATGTGAGATCCACATCCAGTATCCAATACCCAAGATGAGGAAGTAGAAAAGTTAGCCTCTATAACAAAAATACCTGAAGTGGAAGTCTTACTTCCCTTTTTCTTAGCAAGTTCCTCAAGATAGAGCTTGCAGTTGCAGTTCTAGTGTCCAGGTTGCTTACAATGGAAGCACTCCCCTTCCTTTGCCACACCACCATTTGGTTTCAGTGCAGCTAAAGAAGTATTGGCATTGGACTTTCCATTAGCATTATTCTTCTTCTTGTTGGCTTTTCCCTTTCCCTTGCCCTTTTGAACCATCAAAATGGGCTTAGCCTTCTTAAGGTTTTGCTCAGCAGTTCTCAACATGTTGAGCAATTCAGGGAGGGACTTGTCAAGGTCGTTCATGTTATAGTTCATGAAGAACTGATTGTAGTTTTCAGGCAATGATTGCAAGACTACATCAATAGCCAACTCTTTCTGAAGAGCAAATCCCAAACTTTCAAGATTCTCAATGTACCCAATCATCTTGAGCACATGAGGACCCATGGGACTTCCTTCAGACATTTTGCACTGAAACAATGCCTTAGAGGTCTCAAGCCTCTCATGCCTAGCTTGCTCTTGGAAAAGCATTTTGAGATGTTCGATCATATCAAACGCCCCCATGTTCTTATGTTTCTTCTGAAGCTTAGATTCCATGGTAATAAGCATAAGGCATGCAACATCCAAAGCATCATCAGAATGCCTATTGTGAGCATCCCTTTCAGCTCTTGGAGCAATGGTAGTAGGCTCATTCGGAATGGGCTGCTCTAGGACATAAGCCTTTCTCTCTTGCTTGAGGACCATCCTCAAGTTTTGGTACCATTTGAGAAAGTTGGTCCCATTCAATTTTTCCTTCTCAAGGATCGATCGCAACGAAAGTGTCGATGTGTTTTGTGCCATGGTTATCTACAACAGTAAATATGTAGTGCAAGAGTCATGTATTTTAAATCATTTAATAAGGACTTTTATTAAATGATACTCCCACTATTTTACTCAAAATAATAACCCTCAATTTTATTTCTGAACACCTCAGCGCTAAGGTATTCTAGTGGGCCAAGATCCATATTTGACCACAACTTGAGTCAACTTTGGCTTTACTCTCAAGTTACAGTTATTTAGGTAGGCAACTCCTTGCCAATTGCATGAGTACGTTGAGAACCTATCAACCCACTTAGTTGTGAACAGGTTCGACATCTCATGAACTTAAGCCCAACTCTATGCCTCTAAGTCCCCAATCCTATTGAGATGACTTAGTTAAGTCATATCCAAAGTTAGCAATTTGGATATCACTATTATCCCATCGTGCCTTACCAAGATGAACATAGGTGCTTTGATTTGGCAAACCCACCTAATGTTGATCAAAGTCTTGACGAGTGCCAACATTTGGAAGGCATCACATTTAATGACTTAATATATGTTTGAGGGATTTTTCTTTTGATCTCACCAATTTGTTATCTCCAGTTGTCTTATACATGCATCACATACAAATATAAAACATGCATTTCATGCTTACAAGAAAGTAAACGTGAGATGGTTATAGCCCAAACTTTGTGATATTCTCAAGCCAATGAGAATGTCATAAAAGCCTAAGAAAAGAAAAGGGTATTCACAAGCTCCTTTTCCTCTTTTCTTGGTTGCCCTTTTGTTGTCACTTGCTTGGACATACCACCTTGGATGATCCCATAATGTACCATTACATCAATAATAGAAACCTCGAGTTACATTCGAGGGGAGTAAGGTGAGAAGAGAATGTACAATGAGAGTAACAAGAGAAGGCATGACTCGCAGGCCATATTTACAAATACAATTAATCAAGGGCTATAACCATGCACCATTCTACAACCATCAATCAGCATAACATGTCAAATCTCATTCAACAAATGCATGCCAATTTTCACGAGTTGATTAACCATTTTTCATTTATGTGGCGCTCGCATATGGCGGTTTTGCTAACCGGTCAACGGACGGGGTCAAGGGGGGCTGCCCTTGCGGGGGGTTGCGAGGGGGCAGTGCTTCCTTGGCGCAAAAAATTGTCTTACAATTGCTTTGCCCGAGATCTTCTATTTCCAGCAAGTAGGCATCCGAGACTTCTTCATTCGAGCCACCAAAAATACCTTACTTTCAGTGCCCAAACAGGCCGAATCCGAACCAAGCTAGGGTTTTTGCAGCTATTGCAAGAATCCTAATCCATATAAGTATCTTACAGCTATCAATTTTGGGTTAATCTTACTAACAAATTTGTGTCATTTCTTCATATATCTCATATGTTCGTTAAAAGTTCCGGTTTCATGCATCATGAATCAATCTAATTAATCATGGCAGAAAGCAACCGAACACATAACATCATGTGATTCAACATTCAATCCTGATTTAGGGTTTCACCAGTAGCTCTGATACCACTGTTGGGTTTCGGGAGCCAAACAGTGCAGCAAAATTTAACCAAAACCCTCTAGGATCCAAGTAAAACGGGGTAAAACGGGCATTCAAAAATTTTCATACCTAATTTTCGGTTGAGATCTCTCACTCAACTGTAGAGTCAAATCACTAAACATGAACAATTGACGTGTTCAAGCTCTCTATGGTATCCACACGAGCCTCTCAGGATCACCATGCCTCCACCACGTCCCGGCAGATGCGTTTCTTTTGCGCTCGCAGTGCTAGCTTGGGTCCTCCAAGGAATTGCAAGAGAAGAGTGCGCTGTCTTTTTAGGAGGCTAGGGCAAATAGACCTGCAAATTTCTCACTAAAAGTTGTATTTATAGTGAGACTCAACTGCCAGGCCTAATGGGTTTCAAAGCCCTAATCCAATTAGGATTTAATTTCTGGCTTAATAATGGCTCAAATTGGGCCCATTATTAATACAAAATTATTGTGAAACCAAAACCCAAATCATTAGCCCATGCACTCTAGTGATCCAAATAGCTCTATGTGTGGGACCCAATAGGCTCTTACCACGTTGGCAATGATCATAAATCACATTTATGATCATAAGCAATGAGCGGTGTCTAGCAACACATCATTGCCACCCAAGTGACAAGATTCTTGGTGATTCGACTAAACCTTTATGATCATCGCTGATATATGCCATTGTCCTTTTTCCCAAGATATCAAGACTTTCGTGCTCTGTACCTTACACAGTGAGAGCATATCGGGTTAGAAACCATTATTGATTACCGAGTAGACGAACTTAAACTGATGACATTGATATCGTATATCAACTCATCCGACCATGGCCATGCATTTTCTAAGTCTGACTCTATCAAGGGGCCCGTAGATATCACTCCCGTTACATCGGAGGGACAAATCCCATCTTGATCATACAAATCCCTCCGCATGATATTTGACATACCCAATGACCTCCTTCAAGTTCACTCAGTTACAAGCCACAAAGGAAAGTATCAAAGTATGAGACTCACATGTAGGGAACCTTGATGACCTTAGGTCAAAGGCTACATATACCATGATCACTATGAGAATCACTTATGACGCTCATATAACAATCCATGTAGCATTCTCATGATAGGTCGGTCCAGTACACAAGTTCGCCAACATGTACCCATATGTAGACTACAAATCTCATATTAGTCTCCACATATGATAGTCGTTATGTATTATTGCAACCCGTTCCACAAGAAAACTAGACTAGGAACATTTGAGAATATCATTATTCTAGGGTTACAATTATGTTTATTACGTTACGTAGAAATAGAACAACAAACATAATTGTTGGATTAATGCCTTAATAAAATATCATGACTCAATGTGCAAAAAATACAATCATCTCATAATTGGCTTTTTGGGCACAACACTAACATACCCAAAAATGGGGCGTCATACATCGCCTCCCATACAAAGCCTCGTATGGTGCCATACCAATAATTGTTTGATGACTGTTATTATAAGCAAACTCGATCAGTGGTAGATACTGATCCCAATCACCTCTGAAATTAACAGCACACATACGTAACATATCCTCTAAGGTTTGAATCGCTCTCTCAGATTGCCCATCAGTCTGAGGATGAAAAGCGGTACTGAGACTAACTTTGCTTCCCAATGCTTCTTGAAAAGCATTCCAAAACCGTGACGTGAATCGAGGATCTCTATCAGATATTATCTGATCTAGTATCCCATGGAGTCTCACAATTTCCTTGAGATACAACTGAGCTAACTTCTCCAATGTATACGTAATCTTGATAGGTATGAAGTATGCCGACTTGTCAGTCGATCGACTACTACCCATATATCATCATGCTGACTCTAGGTATTCGGTAACCCCACTAGGAAATCCATAGTAACGGGCCCCCATTTCCTCACTGGAAGAGGTAAGTTCTTAAGTGTGCATGCTAGTTTCTGATGTTCTGCTTTAACCATTTGGCATGTCAAACACTTTGCCACATGTCTTGTTACATCTTCGAGAGTCAGGAGGAGCTCTCTCAAGAATTCTCCTAGAAGGTGTCTGACATTGGCACGAAGGTTATCATGCTATCTTCGACAAATGAGGTCTACCGGATGGAGAAGGAGGAGGACTCTGCTCTTTTGATGAAGGCCCTTGCAGACAACGCTGAAGTTTAAGCCAAGGTCGACGCACTGAAGAAGGTGGCGAAGAAGAAAAAGAAGATGAAGAAGCTGGAGAGGGAGGTCATTGAGTTAAGGAATGAGCTGGATGACTTGTCTATCAAGAAAGACAAGGCCAATCAAGCAACCAAGGTTGCATTGCAAGACGGCTTTTGTTTGGCTCGGCACCAAGTCCTGGCGAAGTACCCTGACCTCGACCTCTCTTTTCTTGCTGGATTGGACATTCCTGAGGGGCCTCGCTGGGCTTGGTGAAAGGTAAAACATCTCAATCTTCCTTTTGCTCCTCCTTCAGCGTCGAAGGTTGTGACAAAAGAGGATGGCGATGGAGTAGCTCGTGATGACGAGGTCCCTTAGGCGTCCAGGACTTCACTTTTTCGTTTTCTTTGTAATCTTCTTCTTGTAAGCTCCTTCTTGTTGTACCAAGGCACAAATTAATAAAATTCCTTCTTTCCTCCAAAATTTGGCTAAATCTCAAGACATGTTTCTTCTATAGTATCTTTGGTACCGAGGGTTAGTTTGACCATTTTCGGCCTAGGTCCCTTAAGAAAATAGTAAGTATCCTCCGTGCTTGTTATTCGAATAACCACCTTCGGTGTATATAGGACCAGTTTCAGCTAACATCTTTCGGCAAAGCTTCGGCTATTTAATTAGCTATGTTCGGTTTAAAGCCTCTTCAAAGAAAATGTATCATTTTTTGTGCATAGGCACTTACACCTTGTTTGGATGGGCTCCTTTGGTGGGACTATTTTCCTTAGAAAAATTTCTAAGTGTAGAATTTTTTCAAGGCACCAGAATGCCATGTATTCCTCAGTTCTCCACCTTCGGTATCATCGAGCATGTATACTCTTGGCCGAACTTCATCAATGACCAAATAAGGCCCTTCCCAGTTTGCCCGAAGTAGTTCGTGAGTTGGTCTTCGGGGCTCAAACTCAGCCTTTCGGAGGACAAGGTCTCCCTTCCTGATTCCTTTTCACCTGACATGCAATTTCATAGCTATAGCTACCCTTTGCTGAAAGGCTTTTTTTCTAAGCTCAGCCACTTCTTTGTGTTCATCAATTAGGTCCAGCTTGGTTCTTGAAGCGGTCCGGTGGTGCGGAGCTAGCATCTCCACTGTGTGCAGTGGTGAGGGCAGCAAGGGGTCTTGGAGGTGATGGTTAGTCCAGAAGGAAGGCGTTCAGGGCGGATCACCTGAAATGATGGCCAACAGCTTCCTGGCCCCATGACAGGTTGGTGACAGAAGGTACCTCCGGTGTGAGAGAGAGTCTGGGACGGAGATCCTTCAGGGAGACCTGGCGTAAACACTCAGAAAATAAGGGTTAGGAGGCCCCCAGGGTGGTTTTCAGGGGAGGAACCTCCGATGCCCAAGTCAATGCTTAGAGAGAGAGACGTAGTAATAAGCACAGGAGACGCTTGCCTGGCGTGTCTTTCTGAGGGTTGAAGGGAGAGTTTTCAGGCAGAGAGAAGAGGGCGATCTCTATTTTTCGACCTCTCTCGATCCCTTTTTCCAAGAGGAAAGTCTCTCTCCTCCGGGCCAGATGATGCCGCCGGAGCCCCCCCTTTCTGTGATAATTTCCCTTGTATAAAAGAAAGGGGGTGACCCCTTCAGGCGGTGACAGATGTTCGGCATGTGTATGGTCGGATGGTGTTCGTATTTCTGGGTGTGGGGGCCCCTAGCCACCTGCAAGCTTTTCGGGCCGCGAGCTGTAGCCCTTCGTGACAAGACATTAGACTGCGTCGGCATGTCGGAGCGTGTCTGAAGGTGGCGTGTCAGAGACGTATGTGACCGGAGTGTCAGAGACTCCTTGATAGCGCTTGTCGTGCAACCGAGGTCCCTTTGGTTGATGTCTCACTTTGGTGTGAGGAGCCCTTTTTCTGGAGTCAAGCTGGAACTTCGGCGTTTCCATCTTCGGGGGCCTTTCTCCCTCGGACGGTGATTGGTCCTTCTACCCCGAAGCTGGTTCGGTCGCCTTCCCAAAGGAGGTGCTGCGCTGGCTCCCGAAGTTGGAATTGGCGAGCTATCGAGGCCGTTTGCCTCAAGTATGTGATTTCCTTCACTCCAGAGTCCTTTCTGAGGTCGTATGCCTTAGTTGTCTGGCCCTCTCTTTCCCGTTGTCGGTGGGTGATCAGGGCGATAGCACTTTGGCTATCACATGCCCCCCTCGGAAAGTCAAAGTTGAGACTTCGGCAAGTAGCTTCTTCTGGTGTCCGTCTATCGCTCAATTGCCAACTTTGACAGGATGACCTCGTGGACTCCCGGAGGCCTACGTAGTAGTATGTCCATTTTCGGTTGAACATGGCGGCAATGAGCCTTTGAACCTCGGACCTTATGGATTTACACTCGGGGTACGACGTCGGCCGGTAAGGCACTTCGCCACCTAGGTGATAAGCCTTGTTCTGACAGGTGCTGTCTGCCCGCCCTTCGGTGTTCTTTAGATTCCCAACTTGTTCACTTTTCTCGCCATAGGTTAGTGCATCGACGCGTCTTGAAACTAAGCGTGTCAGTCTTGAGAAATGTGCCCGAGTTTTCCAGATGTCAGAAAATTTGTCCTAGTTTCTCGTGATGGGCGACACGTGGCAGTCATTAGTTCGGATGGGCACACCTTTTCACGCGCGAGAGGTGATTATGGCAATGTTTCACCTTCGCGCAGCAATTATGACGCCCTTTTGGCTGCCATTCCGCGATCTATATAAGCCTTCCTCCCGTCATACTCTTCATTTGTGTTTCTTTGCTCTCGCTTTGTTTTCACTTTTTCTTTCTTTTGTGCGGCGCTCTTAGCGGTGGAGCGATTTCCAGCGATCTTTCATGACGCTTCCTCAAACCCCGACTTCGGCAAGACTTTTGGTGGGTTTTGACTTCTAGAGTTCCTTCAGTTTCTGCTTTTCTTTTAGCTTCCCGAAGTCATTTTTCCTCTTTCCGAAATCATTTTTCCCTTTTTCTGAAGTCATTTTTCGGTCAACCATGCCTATTCCCGAGAGCTGGCAACCTCTTATGTCTCATCCTTGTTGCACCACTTTTGAAAAATTGGAAAAGTGGAAGACCAAATTTTTCCTTCCCTCATATGCCATCACAAGGTTACCTCGCCTTGGCCAGTTTAGCTTCATGGATCGAGGTGACGAGGTTACCATTTTTCGAGCCCAACTAAAGGCCGGACTTCGGTTTCCTCCAGTGAAGATGATTTGCGACTTTTTCCAATTTCATGGCATAGCCGTTAATTAGCTTCCTCCCAACTCATACTGCTATTTCAATGCTTTTCTCTGCATGTGTGGGATCTTAGGGGTAGAACCCCATTTCATCTTGTTCATGTAGTATTATAAGCTCTATCCGGTTCCGAAGGCTGGCTTTTATTTCATGCTGCCTCGGGGATCTGGGAGCAAGAAATTTATGTTCACCTTCACTACCAGGGATAGCTGGCGAGGGTGGCAAAGGAAGTTCTTCTTCCTGAAGGTGGCGGAGGCCTGGTCGCACATCCTAACTAAGTGGGCTCGGGGAAAGCTGGAGGCGGATGTCATGGATCCCAGGAAGTTGCTGACTCCCGAGTTAGCAGCTAGGTTTTGGGACTTTGACAGACGAATCCGTGCTATCGCCAACTAGGATGTCAAGGTCCCTCCACACACTTTTTACCCTTTCCCGATCATGTGGAAACTCATGACCGAAGATGTCCTTTGGGAGCTGGGGGTGGTTACGGAGCACAAGACGGATCTTGGCAAGCCAGCTCCTGCTACTGAGGGGAAGAACTCTTGGCTGGTGAAGCTCCTTCGGAGCGAGCTCACTTATGAAGCCTGTTTTGAAAGTAAGTTTCTTTCAAATTTTTTTAGCATAAGTGCCTGTGGACTCACACTGATGTTTTCCCTCCTTTTCAGAGATGGGCGACGAGTCTGCCACCTATTACAGGTCTCTCTTGCTTGGTCAGGCCGAGAAGGGAGAATAAACAAGGAAAAGGCGCAAGACTTCTGGGGGCGGACCATCTTCGGCCAAGAAGGCCAAGAAGGACACCCCTCTAACCTCCTCGGAGGATGTTTCGGAGGTCGGCGAGGTCATTGCTACTTCCACTAAGGTTGGCGATGTTACTGCAACTTCCACCAAGGTTGCAACTTTCGCCAAGCCTGAAACTGCCGCCGAAGTCCCTGCCGGGGTGATTGCCCTTCCTGCCCCTCTAAGTCCCGCCACGTCGGCAGATCTTGTGGGCTCTTTGGCGGATCTTTCTCCAGAAGATTTAGAAAAGCGCCGCAGGGCCAAGGGCAAACATATTCCTGCTGACGTGGAGGAAGTCCGGGACTCTGATGACGGTGTTGCTGAGGATGCGCCAGGTTTGTCCTTTTTCTCTTGTAATCTCACATCTTTCATAACCAAGGAAATTTTACCTGATGAGATGTATGTTTCTTTTTGCAGAGGATTTGGCGCCCTCAGCTTGGATGGTTGAGGATGCCCGAAGGCGGGCTCTTCGGGATTCTCATGTCCCGAAGGACAAAGTTCCGAGGGAGCTGTTTTGGTCTTTCACGTAGGACATGAACCTGTTCTCCGAGGACTGCCAGGAGATGGCTCCCCAAATGGCAAGGGGCGTGCTTACTCAGGCATCCTTCAAGGCAGTTGCCGAGGAGTGTGCCTCCAAGGATGCCCTTGCCGCCAGAGTTTCCGAGCATGCTGCTCAGGTAGTCCTTCAGGCTCTTCACTTTTCCTCCCACTTTTAGTCTAAGTGTTTTGGCTTTCCTTGCGCAAATTTCACTAAGTACCTTTCTTCTTTGCAGCTTTTGGGGTATAGTGGATACCTTCGAGCTTGGGCAGCAAAGCAGTCTTCGGTTCGAGCCTGGGCCGAAGGCAAATTGGGGAAGGCCAAAGTCTTTTGTGCTAGCTCGGTGCTGACAAACACCAAGTTGAGCCAAATATGCAATGAGAAGATTGCCAATCTTCGGGAGGAATTCTTGAAGGGCCAAGAGGAGCTCTTGATGGATTTTTCCAAGAAGATGTCCGACCTTGGCAACAAATTAATCAGCCTGACTTCGGCCAACGAGACCCTTCAAAAGGAAAAAGAAGGGGAGTCTGCCCTTCTAGTGAAGGCGATGGCTAAAAATGCTGAACTCCAGGCCAAGGTTGACTTGCTGAAGGAGGGTTCAAAGAAGAAGAAGAAAACCGAGGAGCTGGAGAAGGAGATTTCTGACCTTCAGAAGGAGGTTTCGGATCTTTAGCATGAGGCGGACGAGTTGGATGTTGAAAGAGACAAAGCCGTCCAGACGTCCAAGGTTGCTTTTCAGGACGGCTTCTGCCTAGCTCGTCATCAGTTTCTGAAGAAGTATCCGAACCTCGATCCTTCCTTTCTGGCTACCCTGGATATTCCTGGGGGGCCTCAGTGGACTTGGTCGAGCGTCGAGTTCCTCAACTTGCCGTTTCCTCCTCCTACACCAAAGGCGGCGGCGAAAGACTCAGGAACCGGAGCTTCCCATAACGCCGGGGTTCCTTAGATGTTCTAGGACCTTTGCCTTCTTCTTCTTCTTTGTACTTTTCTTCTTGTAATTTTCTCCTTGTACCAAGGCCTTCTTCAATGGATTTTCCTTCATGATTTTGGCTAAGTCTTTTTGAGCAATTTTTGTTTCCCAGTTGTCCCGACCACTTTCGGTCAAAGGACTTTGGTACTCATTTGCTTGTTTCGTCTGCCATCCTTCGGGTGAACTTTCATAGTTAGCAAAGTTCCTTTAGGCAAATTTTAGCCTGCCCTTCGTCGACCCTGTTCGGAAGACTTGCCCTCTTTTGGGCATATAACCCAACTAACTTCGGTTAGGAATAGGAGACTTTCGGGATTCCATGCTTCAGCTTTCTTCGGTGAACATTCTCATACAGGGGAAAACTTTCTGTACTTAGACAAATTTCTGGCTTGCACCATTTCTTGTCTAAAAATTCTAAGTATAGAATTTCTTTAAAGCGCCCGAGTGCCTTGTACTTTTTCAGTTTTTCTCCCTTCAGTGTTGCCAAGCTTGTATGCTCCTATTCAGACCTCGTTTAGGACCCAATAAGGCCTTTTCCGGTTTGGCCGAATTACCCCATAGGACGGTTTTCGGAGTTCTAATTCGGCCTTTTGGGGGCGAGGTCTCTTTTTCCTTGTTCTTTTTGGCCTATCATGCAGGTTTGCACTTATGGCCACCTTTTGGCGAGAAGGTTCTTCTTTCGAGCTCGACCACCTCTCAGTGTTTGACAACTTGGTCGAGCTTAGTTCTCAACCTGAGGTCACTTCCTCTTTCATCAAACATCTGTATGCTGGCCGAACTACTTCAAATGGATAATGGCTTTCTGTACTGGGGATAAGCGAGAAAAGTGTCCTTCTTGGCCCCTCGGGGAGTTGTCTGATAACTCCTTGGTACCGTAGGAAGTTCTCCTGGCCACTTTCCCTTTGCATCTCTTATAGTCCCTCTTTCATAGCTCTTTTGGCAACTCTGCTTATTGTTGCTCGGGGGCTGAGCTAGTGGGCCGAAGTGCCTTTTTATTCCGAGGTCGGTGACAAATTCTTGAAATCCCTTGTTCATAGACTGTAAATCATTATTGACCAGTATCACCATCGGTATGCCAAATCAGCATACTAAGTTCTTCCAAATGAACTTTTTGTGCACCTTTTGCTGGCATGGTTGCTAGGAGTTCTGCCTTACCCCACTCAGTGAAGTAGTCCTCTATTAACACGCAAAACTTCACATTTTCAGGTGCTATTTAGGAGTGGCTCGGTGTAATCTTTCTGAGGTTATCTGCTATGAAGGCAGTCTTCGGGTGCTAGCGTGTTTCTGGCCGTTTTCACACCTCTTGGACGAATTGTCCTGCACCTTTTTACTGATATATATATTTTTATAACGGAGTTGCATACTTTTGCCTGCATGGTTTTTCCTTAGTCAGGAAACATCGTCCGGAACATCTTCGCACTTCCTGCCTCTTCATGAGGATTTTCGGGACTCTTTGGTTGCGAGATTCCTTTGTGTAGGATCTTTCCACTTTTTGTGCGAGGTTACTATACCTAGCATTGCCATGCTTGGATGGTCCAGCACTTTTGGTAATCAAATTTGATCGTTTTGGTGGCCTCCCTGCCTTTGGGCCCCTGAGGGGGTATCCCAGCACCCTAATGTTCTGCGCTTGGGGTTCCACTGACAAGGAGCTTCCGCTCTAGATCTACCTTCGCTCTATTTTCCTTGTTGGTTTCGGCCTTCCTTACTTCCGCGATTTCGGCGATCTAGTCTGCCAGTACCTGGGCGCTTACTGCCCTTTTAGGCTTACGTGCGATGTAGTACTCTTTGAGTTCGATGCACCATTTCGATAGTCTTTTCCAATTGGTCTACTCTTTTTCGCGACGTCACGCAGAGGCGGGTCCCTTGGGACGGCGATAGTGTGTCCAGGGAAGTAGAGTCGGCGCCTTTTGCCCTCGCGTCAAGTTGCAGACGACCTTTCAGGGCAATGGGTTTTGACTTTGTTGTCGATGAGATGGCAATTTTTTCCTCGGGTGCAGAACTCTTTCGGCGGGCAGGCCTGGGTCATCCCGACCCTGCTTTCCCCATAGGTCGTACTCTGAGGGGTATGCTTCCCATCGAGGACTCATCTCATCAATCTTCGTTTCCCAAACTCTTGTGAACTGATATGGGAATCTCATCCCAACGAGGTACTGATGAGGGGGCCTTCGGCCCGAATTTGCTACTGCCATCTCTAGCTTGATTACTGCGTCATTTCGACCACGCCAGGGCATGGGAATTCACGCATGAAGCCTATGGTAATAGTCAGGGGGCGCTCACCCTCGGTTAGGGAAGTCCCTACCACCATTATTCGGTTGCCCGTTGAATTTCTGGCGCGGACAAGGACCAAGGAGCCTATTTTCCTTAGAATGCCGAGCTTCAACTTCAGCAACCTGGGTGTGTTCCCACAGACGGCGCCAGATGATGCGGTCCGGTGGTGCGGAGCCAGCATCTCCACTGTGTGCGGTGGTGAGGGCAGCAGGGGGTCCTGGAGGTGAGGGTTAGTCCAGAAGGAAGGCGTCTAGGGCAGATCACCTAAAGTGATGGCCGGCAGCTTCTTGGCCCCGTGACGGGGTGGTGACAGGAGGTACCTCCGGTGCGAGAGAGAGTCCAAGATGGAGATCCTTCAGGGAGACCTAGCGTAAACACTCAGAAAATAGGGGTTAGGAGGCCCCCGGGGTGGTTTTCCGGGAGGAACCTCCGACACCCAAGTCAGTGCTTAGAGAGAGAGACGTAGTAATAAGCATAAGCGACGTTTGCCTGGCGTGTCTTTCTGAGGGCTGAAGGGAGAGTTTTCAGGCGGAGAGAGGAGGGCGTCCTCTGTTTTTTGGCGTCTCTAGGTCCCTTTTTCCTATAGGAGAGTCTCTCTCCTCCGGGCCAGATGAAGCCGCCGGAGCCCCCATTTTCTGTGATAATTTCCCTTGTATAAAAGAAAGGGGGTGACCTCTTCAGGTGGTTACATGTGTGCGGCATGTGTATGGTCGGATGGTGTTCGTATTTCTGGGCCCGGGGGCCCCTAGCCACCTGCAAGCTTCTCGGGCCGCGAGCTATAGCCCTTCGTGGTAGGACATTAGACTACGTCGGCGTGTCAGAGCATATCTGAAGGTGGCGTGTTGGAGACGTATGTGATCGGAGTGTCAGAGACTCCTTGATAGCTCTTGCCATATAACTGAAGTCCCTTTGGTTGATGTCTCACTTCAGTCTGAGGAGCCCTTTTTCAGGAGTTAGGCTGGAACTTCGGCATTTCCGGCTTCGGGGGCCTTTCTCCCACGGAGGGTGATTGGTCCTTCTCCCCCGAAGCTGGTTCATCGCCTTCTCGAAGGAGGCGCTGCGCTGGCTCCTGAAATTGGAATTGGCGAGCTACCGAGGCCGTATGCCTCAAGTATATGATTTCCTTCACTCCAGAGTCCTTTCCGAGTTCGTATGCCTCAGGTGTCTGGCCTTCTCTTTCCTGTGGTCGGTGGGCGATCAGGGCGATAGCGCTTCGGCTATCAGTTCTCAACCCGAGGTTGTTCCCTTCTTCATCGAACACTTGCACCCTAATTGATGGCTGAACCACTTCAATAAGAATAATGGCCTCCGTGCTGAAGTCAAGTGAGAAAGGTGTTTCACTTGTGGCCCTTCGGGGTGTTGTTCGATAGCTCCATAGCACACTGGGAAGTTCCACCAGCCATTTCCCCTTTGCCTGATTCAATCTATTTTTCGAACCATCCTATATGGTTCTGTTGGACACCTCTACCTGTCTGTTACTCTGAGGATGAGTTACCGGGGCAAAGTGCATTTTTATCCTGAGGTCGGTAGTGAATTCCTGGAACCCCTTGTCAATAAACTGGGAACCATTATCAGCCGCTATCACCCTCAGTATACCAAATCTACATACGATGTTCTTCCAGATGAATTTCTGTATGTCCTTCGCCAAAATGGTTGCCAGAGGCTTTACCTCAATCCATTTAGTGAAGTAATCTACTACGACTATGTAGAACTTCACTCCTCCAGGTGCAGTTGGGAGAGGCCCGATAAGGACAATACTTAGCCGAAGTTATCATTTTCGAGGGTAGCCTCGGATGTTGCCGTGTCTTTGGCAATTGTCACATTTCTGGACAAATTACATCCTGTCCTTCCTCAGGGTGGGCCAGAAGTATCCCTGGCAGAGTAGTACTCCTGCCAGAGCATCAGTTCCTAGGTGGGAACTATAGGCCCCCTCGTGGACTTCTTTGAGGACCATCCTTATGTCCTCTTCGCTGTCACAACTTTGCAGTAGACTCGCATACCTTTGTTGGTATAGCTCCTCTCCGATTAGGAAATATCATCTGGAATGTCTTCGCACTTTTGTCGCTTCATGAGGGTCTTGGGGAAGCTTTGAAGTCCTGAGGTACTTTTTTAAGGGATATTTCCATCCTCTTTCCGAAGTTGCTATGCTCATTATTGCTATGCTCGGTTGATTTAGCACTTCGATGAAAATTTATGACTTGGCCAAAATATTTGCTTCAGTATTGTTTCGGCGAGGCACGTTTTCGATGTGCACCGCATCGAACTCTTGGATGAGCTTTGTTGTGAGGTCATGATACTTTGCCAAGGTTGGGTCCTTGGCGTCGTAGTCCGCGGCCATCTGTCGAACCAGTTGCTGAGAGTCATTATGAGCTTTTAGGTTTCTCACACCAACTCTTCTGGCCAGGCGCAAACCTGCTATGAGGGCTTCATATTCTGCCATATTGTTGGTGACATTAAACCCAAATTTGATGGCTTTCAAGGCTTCCATAGCTTCGGGACCACGGAGAATTACTCCAACTCCTTGATGTTTGAAACTGGAGGCCCCATCAACAAACAAAGTCCACTTAGGTTTGTCCTTACCGAGGTTAGGTGGACTATCTTCGGCAACGGGTACCTCAGCGATGAAGTCTGCCAATGCCTGTGCTTTTATTGCCTTCCTTAGCTCATAGGTGATATCATACTCACTGAGCTCGATGCACCACTTTGATAGCCTTCTTGAGTGGTCTACCTTCTTCATTATATCTCGAAAAGGCAGGTTACTTCAGACGATAATGGGGTGCCCTTGGAAATAGGGTCGTAACCTTCTGCTTGCCAGTACCAGGGCATAAATAGCCTTTTATAGCAAGGGGTACCTGACTTTGGCACCATGTAGAGACTTGCTCACATAATATACTAGCCATTGTTTTGCACCCTCTTCATTCACAACGACCAAACTTACTGCCTTTTCGGTGACGGCAAGGTATAGTATGAAGGGTTCTCCTTCCTGTGGCTGCCGAAGTGTTGGCAGATGAGTTAGGTAGACTTTAAGCTCTTTCTAGCCCTTTTGGTTGTCTTTGTTCCAAGGGCGCACCTCGGTTCCGAGGTCACCTCCATTTTTTGCTGCTTTAATGAGGACCTTGAAGAACGGTCGGCAGCGATGCCCATATCTGGAGATGAATCAACTGAGGGACGTGATTCATCCCGTGAGTCTTTGAACATCCTTGGTCATCGTGGGAGTTTGGAACCCTAGCAGGGCCTTGACCTTTTCCGGATTAGCGTCAATACCTCTCCGACACCATAAATCAGACAAACTTACCCCCATTCACCCTGAACACGCATTTTTTGGGGTTGAGATGAATTCCGAATGTCCTTAGCTGGTGGAATGTTTCTTCTAAGTTTGTGATATGACTATTGGGCTGTTTGCTCTTAACTATCATATCATCAATGTAGACTTCCATGTTTCTTCCAATTTGGGAGTCGAAGACCCTATTCATCAACCTCTAGTATGTGGCCCTTGTATTCTTAAGCCCAAAGGGCATTCTAATATAGCAGTATGTACCAACCTCGATAATGAAGGCAATTTTTTCCTCGTCCTCGGGGTCCATCATGATTTGATGATACCCGCTGAAGGCGTAGAGGAAGCTGAGGAGGCCCATACTCGGCGGTTGAGTCCACCAACTAGTCTATTGGCGGCAGAGGATATGAATCCTTAGGACAAGGATCATTCACATTTCAGAAATCGATGCACATTCAGAGTTTGTCACTCCCTTCTTTTCTGGCAATAACCACGTTACTAAGCCATTCGGGATATTTGACTTCCCTTATTATGCCTGCCTCCATCAACCTTTGGATTTCAGATTTAATGAAGTTGTTCTTGTGTGCCTAAAGGCTTCTTTTTTTTTGGCGAATAGGCATCGCGTTAGGGCGTATCGTAAGACTATGCTGAATTATGCGAGGGTCTACCCCAGGCATGTCCTTCGACGAGTAGGCAAATAGATCTTTGTTCATTAAAAGGAAATATACAAGCTTTTGCTTGTTACCTTCGGCCAAAATTTTCCTTCTGTGGGTACTTCGGCCAGGGATGAGCTCTACATTCTTAGTTTCAATTTTGTCCGAGTCACTTCTCTCTCCTTCTATGGACCCTTCGGTCGGTGTGCCTTTTTCTCCTGAGGTTTGTGTGTGCACTTTCAGTGGGCTCTGCCTAGCCTTCATGAAGACCTTCCGGACTTCAGCCTGATGAATGAATATTTGTGCGTCCCCATCCTTGGTCCCAAATATAACCCTCAGATACTTCACATCTGGTCGGATGTGAAAGTTCCCTTGAGTTTGCCTTCCAAGGATGGCATTATACGAAAAGGGGACATTAATAATGTTGAACCTGGTCATGGTAGAGGCAAAGAGCTCTCCGTTGTTTTGGACAGAAGTTCCCCTTAACAACAGAGGTAGGCCGATCCATCTGAGGACAGGGAGTTCGGAAGGACCTACCTCGAAGGTAGGTGATGTAACAGGTTTGAGGTCGATTTTTGTGATGCCCATGCTTGGCAATAGGTGGGAGAATAACACATCGGTGTTGGACCCATCATCTAGGAGCACCCTCTTTACGTCCCAACTCCCAATACATGCCATAATAAGAAGTGTGTCACCGTGTGGAAACACTACGGCGGACCCGTCTTTCCAAATGAGCTTGTTCGATGGATTACTAAATTCCATAACCGAGATCTCCCTAGCTTTCCTTTTCCGTTCTGCTGAAGGTAGTCCCATGGTGATCGTTTGGATTACTCCAGTTGAAGGTGGGACATTTTTCTTGGGACTTCAGTTTTGACGTTGGTCGGAGTCATAGTCCTCATCTTCCTTTCTTTCCTCCTCTCTCCTTCCCCTGGGAGAGGGTATCCGTAGGTACCGGTGAAGCTGGCTTTGCTTGATCAGGGACTTGATGTACTTCCTGAGTTAGAAGTAATCCTCAGTGCCATGACCATGATGATGGGTTTCGGGAGCCAAACAACGCAGCGGAATTTAACTGAAATCCTCCAAGATCCAAGTGAAAATAGGTAAACCGAGTGTTCAAAAATTTTCATACCTAATTTTCGGTTGAGATCTCTCACTCAACTGTAGAGTCGAATCACAAAACCTGAACAGTTGACGTATTCAGGCTCTCTATGGTATCCACACGAGCCTATCAGGATCACCACNCAACAAAGGAAAGTATCAAAGTATGTGACTCACATGTAGGGAACCTTGATGATCTTAGGTCGAAGGACTACATATACCATGATCACTATGAGAATCACTTATGACACTCATATAACGATCCATGTAGTGTTCTCATGGTGGGTCGGTCCAGTACACAAGTTCTCCAACTTGTACCCATAATAGTCTCCACATATGCTAGTCGTTATGTATTATTGCAACCCGCTCCACAATAATACTAGACCAGGGACGTTTAAGAATATCATTATTCTAGGGTTATGATTATGTTTGTTAAGTTACGCAGAAACAAAACAACAAACATAATTGTTGGATTAATGCCTTAATAAAATATCATGACTCAATGTGCAAAAATACAATCATCTCATGATTGGCTTTTGGGCACAACACTAACACATGATCCCGATAGAATTGGCAAAATTTCTTCATATTCTTCTTGTTGTCCGAAGTCATGACCTTCGGACGTTGAATTTGGGTTCCTTACCTCTCCAAAGCCATTAGGATGTTTGTTCTCGTGGTGTTTGAGGGAGTGAAGGTCACTGGTTTCTTCCCTCTCTGCTTCGGAGGTCTACCCCCGGCCTCTTTTGGGTAACGAGGTTGTTGGCTTGGGCCTTCAGGCCGAGTGTGGTCGGGCTTTGGACCTCCCATCCTTAGCTCTTTAGCCATCATGTGCTATTGGCCCTTCGGTAGAACTCGTCGAGGGTGTCCGAGGGGTCCTTCGAGAACTCGTAAAAGAGTTGTGAGTCTCGCCAAAGTCCCTGTATCGTGGCGAGGATGCGTATTTCAGGGCAGAAGTCCGGCACACTTAAGGCCTCTCGGTTGAACCTTTCGACATAGTCGCGAATGGTCTCTCCATTCTTTTGCGCTATGTTAAACATTTGAACTGGCATCTTTACTGATAGTCGAAGGGCTATCTCCTCTCTCACTACATTCTTCCTGCCAAAAGCATGGCCAAGAAACCTGGCGTCATCCGAAGGAAGCGCTGACACTGACCTCGGAAGGGGCGAAGTCAAACACCTCGAACTCAGGGCTTCGGCTAGAAGTCAAGAATTTCAAAGAAGTTGCCGGCTCCCCCGGGGGACCAAACGGATCATCTTCAGGGATAAAGAACCAGTTATTGCAAGCAGGAGAGACTCTCCCCGAAGGCGGAACACCCGAACCAGGGAAACCCCCGAACTACGGGCATAATTCCCAAAGAAAGGCATCTGTACCAAAGGACGGCCTCGCCCAGAGGACCTTGGGTTGTACGGCATGTGCATTTAAGGAGCCTCTGACATGTCACCCACAGGCGTTACACGCCGCCTCAAACGGCGGTCTGACGTGCCGACGCCGTTCGAGTCTTGTCACAACCTGTCTTAGTCCAAGACTCAATGGGCCTATAAACGGCTACTTGTCCCCTACGCCCGAAGGTACAGAAAGCATCCGACCGAACACGTGTCATGATCTGAACGGGCTGGGCATTCCTATAAATACTAGGAAACAGGCCCTGGCAAAGCATCGAACACTCTCTCCTTGAGAAAACACAAGCAGGCAAGGCCTTCTAACTCTTTAGTGCTCTTCCTCTATCTCCCCTCAGGAGACTGACTTGGGCATCGGAGGCTCCTCCCCGGAAAAATACTCCGGGGACCTCCTAACCCTTTTTCTGAGCATTTCAGGCACGCTCCTCTTGGAAACCTTTGCTCCAGACGTTCTTCCCTTCAGGAAGTCCCTCCCGAAGTCATAATGTCACCCGATGAAGATGCTGCTGGGCATCATTTGGCGCCGTCTGTGGGAACTCACTCTTAGGTCGCCGTTGTTGAAACTTGGTGTTCAAAGGACAAGGGACTTCCGAAGTCCTCGTCCGCGCCTGAGGCTTAACTGGCTACCAAGCAAACCCTTCCAGGGACTTCCTCGGTTGAGGAAGAGCGTGCTCTAGTCATAACTATGGATTTCCTGCATGACTTTCAGCACTCTGTTATGGCTGAAATGACACAGCAAATAGACCGAAGGTGGCCGCAACCAACTCAGGGCCAAAGGCCTCCCTCACTAGCACGCCCTCGGGAGAAAAGCCCTAAACCAACCTACCGGAGTTCAGGAAACGGGGATCCACGCGAGGAGTCTTCGATGGAAAACATGCTCCTCGGGACACGACCTACGGGATAAACGGGGTCCAAGCGACCTAAAGTCCCGCGCCAAAGGAGCTCATCACCTGAGGCGAAGTCCCCATCCCCTCGGCGCCGGAGTCACTCCCTGAAGAGATGCCGACAATATCCCTTCCTAGAAGCCTACAAGCATCAGGAGGAAGAGCCTAGTGCCACGTTCCTTATGGAGAAGATATTAGGGAGGCTGGAAAGAGTGGAAAAATAGGTAGCTCGCAAGCCGGTCTGGGCAAGGCTGTCTGAAACTTTCTGTGGGGATAAGTCACCATTCACCCGAGCAGTAGTTTTGGCAGCCATGCCAGGTGACTTCCGGGTGCCTTGGCTGGAAACCTATGATGGCTGAACTGACCCACAGGCCCATCTAACAAAATACAAATGCAGCATGATGATGCACGGTGCTGATGACGCTACCTTGTGCAAATGCTTTGAGGTCACCCTCACAGGACCAGCAACAGGATGGTACAATTCGTTGGCTCCAGGAACCATCAGTGAGTTCCAGGAGTTATCTACGGCCTTTACACAGCAATTCATTAGAAGTCGGCCAACGGCGAAGATGCCTATCCAGATGTTCGACATAGCACAGAAGAACGGAGAAACCATCCGCGACTATGTCGAAAGGTTTAACAGAGAAGCCTTAAGTGTTCCAGACTTCCACCCCGAAATACTCATTCTCGCCATGACACGGGGCCTTCGGAGGGACTCACAGCTATTCTACAAATTTTCCAAGGATCCTCCGGACACTCTTGGCGAATTCAACCAAAGGGCCGAGCAGCACATGACGGTCGAAGAGCTAAGGATGGGTGGACCAAAGTCCGATCACATCCGCGCCGAAGGGTCCAGTCAGCAAATGTGGTATTCAACTGACCAGGCGGGACGACCTCAAAGAATTAGGGGAAGGAAACCCCCAACCTTCACACCCCTGAACACCACGAGGACCAACATCCTCATGACAATGGAAAGACAGGGGACCCAGATTCAGCTGCCAAGGGCCCTGACCACTGATAATAAAAAGAACATGAAGAAGTTCTGCCAGTTTCACCGCGACCACGGCCATGACACCAAAGACTGTTTTCAATTGAAAAAATACATAGAGTCGCTGATAAAACAAGGCCAACTTTGGCGATATCTGTGAATGCTTTCCCGAAAGGGAGAAAAGAGGAAGAAGGAAAGGCAGATGATGAGGACTACGACTTCAACAAACGGAGGAATAGAAGTCCGAAGAGGCGTTGTCACACCTCACACAGGCCCTGGCCTGTGAGTCCCCAACCTGTCTCACAAGCCCAACTAAGGACTGGACCTCTAGCCCTCGGCCTAACCAACAGATCTAACCTTAAGTCTTATTTTCTTAAGGTGATGGGCCTGGGAGGTGGCCTAGGTGGCTTTTAAACCAATCCAGTAATTACTTGCAGCGTATGTAAGGCCCAAACCACTTTCTTGCATGACAAGCAAGGCATCAAATAATGCAACTTTCAGTACATACTTGGTGTGCAATCAAGTGTGCTACCTATATGGCAACCAAGAAGCCCACAATGTTGGTTTAAGTTTTGAAAACCACAAGGTATAATGCATGCNCCAACTCTTAAAGAGTTTATTTAGTTAAGCCGAGTGAACACTCAAGGCTTAACCTCCAATTAATTTGCTCAACCTGCAAAACAAACACAAAGACAAGAAAAGCAAGTATAACCATATACAGATAACCATAGTGGGGATTAGCATGCACAAGAAATCACCAAAGCACACAAGTACTCACACACACTTCACATTGTTGCTCTCGGCCATATGAGCCATACATGTACCCGTGTGCAATCCTTGCACATAACCTTACCAATATCATTCCATATGGAGCTCCCAAAATGCCAAGTAAATAGGCCACATTCACTTGCATTTTTAGTACATGTACTATAGTCAATTAGCTAATCAACATTGCAACCACATATAACCAATAAGCCCATCAAGCAACTAAGATCACATGGCAGATTTTTAANCAAGAACTTTGGATTTAGAAGCAAGATTAGGAAGGAACTCCCAAGGATGCTCTCGGTTTAGCAAGGACAAGTGAAGCCCGAAATGAAACAATGACTTAACTTGTTTCGGCCGAACACATATGCCTTTAGTTAGCCAAAATGCTAACTTTACTTCCATTTCTTTGCATGGCGCATTAAAGCCCTTAAGTTCACTTGTGCACAAGGCCGCCACTCAATTTTGTATTCACATGTTCACTTAAGTCCACCCATGGCTCAAATTGCCAAGCAAATAAAGAACACAAGTACCCATATGTCATAAGCACCCATGCATAACCGGCCATGTAACCAACATAAGGACTAGTTAGTTTAACTAGTAACTAGTGAATAGTACACTAGTGGTAGACAAGGATTTGACTAGTAATCATTGTTGTCTCCCACAAATGGTCTAGTCTTGCACTAGCCATTATAGAATTTTGCATGGCCAACATTGCCATCTTTAAACTTGTGGTTTCACTTGTACCACTTAAATTAGTGCACAGTTTGGTCCCCTTTCTCAGTTTTCTGTCAGCTTTCCCAATGTACATTTCCCATGTGCAATCAAGTCTTGAAAGTTTCTAGTTTTGCACATAGGTCACTGTGCCAGTCTCCATGACTCCCCTTTCTTCCTTTTCTGTTCCCTCTCACTTTTTCTTGGTTCTCCTTGGCCTAAGCCAAGCACAAAGGAGGTGCCTAACAGGCGTCCTCTACCTCCGGCGGGAATAATACAAACAATTATGATAGGACTCCCATCCTCGGAAAGAAAGAGGAAGGCCAGAGAAATATCAGTGATGGAATATTAGAGTCCGACGAAAAAGCTGGCTCGCAAGGATGGTTCCACTGTCATCTTCCCCCATGATGATCCGTTTTTGGTCATGGTGAGGATAGGAAACTGGGACGTCAAGAGAGTGTTGCTTGACGATGGATCAAACGCTGACGTCCTCTTTTCACTTATGCTGTCGAACTTGGGCATATACAACAGCGCTCTCAAGCCTGTCACTTCGCCTACTTTCGGGGTAGGACCATCCGAGCTGCCCGTCCTCGGATGGATCGATCTTCCCCTAATGATGAAGGGAACTTCGGTGGATAGGATAGCTGAATTATTCACCTCCACAATGACAAGGTTTATTATCATGGATGTTCCTTCATCATACAATGCCATCCTTGGGAGGCAAACACAGGGAAATCTGCACATTCGCCCTGATGTAAAATACTTAACTGTCACTTTTGCCACCAAGGATGGAGATGCAGAAATCTTCGTTGATCAGGGCAAAGTAAGGAAAGTGTTCGTCAAGGCACAAAAAGCTCTAGTAAACAACTTCGCGCAAACTGTAGAAGTAGAGGCTTTACCAGGTGGAAAACCAAAAAAGGGGAAGGGAAAAGATCCCGCGAAGGTAGAAATGGAAGAGGTAGAACTTGTCCCAGGCTGAAGTACCCGAATAGGGAAAAACTTGGCCGAAGGAGACAAGAAAAAACTTTTATCCTTTCTACAGATGAATAAAGACCTGTTTGCCTACTCGCCGAAAGATATGCCAAGGGTAGACCCTCGCATAATACAGCATAACCTTAAAGTAAGTCCGGAAGCAAAACCTGTTCGACAAAAGAAACGGGGCATCTCAGTCCATAAAAATAACTTCATCAAAACCGAAGTCCAGCGCTTACTAGATGCAGAAGTAATCGGGGAAGTCAAGTAGCTCGAATGGTTGAGCAACGTGGTTATCGCCACAAAAGAAGGGAGCAGTAAGCTCCAAATATGCATCGACTTCAGAAACTTGAATGATGTTTGCTCAAAAGACTCATACCCTCTCCCACCAATAGACCAATTGGTGGATTCGACTGCCGAATACGGACTCCTAAGTTTCCTAGACGCCTTCAGTGGGTATCATCAAATAAGAATAAACCCCGAAGATGAGGAGAAGACTGCCTTCATCACGGAAGGTGGAACATATTGTTACATCAGGATGCCCTTCGGGTTCAAAAATGCAGGAGCCACCTACCAGAGGTTGATGAGCAAGGTCTTTAACGACCAAATAGGGAGGAATATGGAAGTCTATGTCGATGACATGATAGTCAAGAGCAAACTGCCTAGCAACCATGTCGCAGATCTAAAGGAAACTTTCCACCAGCTCAGAACCTTCGAGATCCGCCTTAACCCCGAAAAGTGCATCTTCGGGGTAACCTCGGGAAAGTTTCTTGGATACATGGTATCAGAAAGAGGCATTGAGGCTAACACCGAAAAAATTAAGGCTCTGCTCGAATTTCGAACTCCTGTCACAATAAAAGATGTGCAAAGACTCACGGAAAGGATAACCTCTCTTAGTAGGTTTATTTCCAGATATGGAGACAGGTGTCGAGCATTCTTTAAAGTCCTCACTAAGGCAGCAAAAAAGGAGGGCAACCCCAGAAGTGATGATCATCCTTGGAATGAGGACTGCCAAAAGGCCTGGGAAGAACTCAAAATCTACTTAGCCCGTCTGCCCACTCTGCGACAACCTCGCGAGGGAGAGCCCCTCGTGTTATACCTTACCGTCACAGAAAAAGCAGTAAGCTCGATCCTTGAGAAAGAGGAAGGGCCGAAGCAATGGCCGGTTTATTATATAAGCAAGTCCCTGCACGGCGCCGAAGTCAGGTATCCCTTGCTACAAAAAGCTATATATGCCCTGGTACTGGCAGGGAGAAGGCTACGGCCATATTTTCAGGCTCACCCTATCATCGTCTGAAGTAGTCTACCTCTACGGGACGTCATGAGGAAAGTCGATCATTCAGGAAGGCTTTCCAAATGGTGTATTGAGCTTGGCGAACACGACATTACTTATGAACCTCGGAAAGCCATAAAAGCTCAAGCCTTGGCAGACTTTATTGTCGAAGTACCCCTCACCGAGGACAGCCATATGGATCCCGGCGGAGGTGAGCCAGAATGGACTTTGTATGTCGACAGAGCCTCGGGCTCCGAACACCAGGGACCTGGGGTAATTATCGAGGCCCCGAAGGTCTAGAAGTAATGAAAGCCATCAAGTTCGGCTTTAACGTCACCAACAATATGGCTGAGTATGAAGCTCTCATAGCAGGGTTACGCCTAGCAAGAAAAATTGGTATAAAAATCTTAAAAGCCCACAGCGATTCCCAGCTGGTAGTTCGACAAATAGCAGGGGACTACAGGGCGAAGGACCCGACGTTGGCAAAATACCATGAACTGGTAGCAAAGCTTATCCGAGAGTTTGACACCGTACGAATAAAAAATGTGCCTTATCGAGATAATGCCGAGGCAGATTGCTTGGCAAAGTCAAAAACATGCACCGAGGTGCTAAACCACCCGAGCATTGCAGTGCTGAGCATAGTAACTCTGGGAAAAGGCTAGAAAGATCCGATAAAAAGATATCTCGCAACCAGTGTGCTCCCCGAAGACCCCAACGAAGCGGTGACGGTACGGAGATGTTCTGGTCGTTTCTTCCTACTTGAAGAAGAATTATATTGGCAGGGATATGTAAATCCACTACAGAGGTGTGTTGGCGAAGAGGATATTGAAATGATCCTCGACGAAGTTCACGAAGGTGCTTGTGGTTTGCACATTGGAACCGACGCTCTAGCAGCAGTAATACTTCGCCAAGGATACTTTTGGCCTACCCTAAGAAAAGACGCTAGGCAGTTCGTCCAGAAGTGTGGTAATTGCCAAAGACACGCGAATATCCAAAGGACACCCTTGGAATTGGTAACTTCGGCTGACTATCCCTGGCCCTTCGCAGTTTGGGGCATAGACCTCATTGGGCCACTCCCGACAGCGCCTGGAGGTGTGAAGTTCTGTGTAGTCGCAGTAGACTATTTCTCTAAATGGGTCGAGGCATAACCCTTGGTGACTATCTTGGCAAAAGATGTGCAGAAGTTCGTATGGAAGAACATTATATGCAGATTTGGCATACCGAAAGTACTAGTAGCCAACAATGGGTCCCAGTTTATAGACAAAGGGTTCCAAGAATTTATCAACAACCTCGGAATAAAGATGCACTTCGCCCCAGTAGCTCACCCCCAAAGCAATGGGCAAGTAGAAGTATCTAACAGGACCATAAAAGATGGTTTGAAAAAAAGGCTGGGGGAAGCAAAAGGGAAATGGCCAGGAGAGCTCCCAAGTGTGTTATGGAGCTACCGAACAACACCCCGAAGAGCCACAGGGGAGACACCTTTTTCACTTGTTTTCGGTAC
>KK900397.1:0-28370 GCA_000696445.1 Aquilaria agallochum | reverse complement strand
CTAGAAATTCAGGAAAGATCTGACTGAACACGTGTCATGATCTGAAAGGGCTGGATACTCCTATAAATACCAGGAAATAAACCTGGGCAAGGGATGGATCCTTGAGCATACCCCTTTCCTTGAGAAAACACAAACAGGCAATGCTTTTCTACTTTTCAGTGCTCCTCCGTTATTTTCTTTCAGGACATTGACTTGGGCGTCGGAGGCTCCTCCCCGGAAACACAACCCGGGGTCCTTCTGACCCCCTCTTTTGAGCTTTTCAGGCATGCTCCCCTGGGCAATCTGGCATTCGGGCGTTCTCCCGCTCAGGAAGTCCCTCCGCAAGTTACAATGTCATCGGACGAAGATGCCGCAAGGCATCATTTGGCGCCGTCTGTGGGAAACCATCCTTGGGTCACCGTCGTTGAGACTTGATGTTCTAAGGACAAGGGACTCCCGAGGTCCCCGTCCGCGCCTGAAGTCCAACCGGCCACTGAGCAAGCCCTCCCAGGGACTTCCACGCCTGAGGAAGAGCGTCCTCTGGTCATAACCATGAGCTTTCTGTGCGACTTTTAACATTCTGTTGTGGCTGAAATGACACAACAGATAGACCAAAGGTGGCCGCAACAAGCTCAAGCCCAAAGGCTTCCTTCACCAGCACACCCTCGGGAGAAAAGTCCCAAACTAACCCATCATAGTTCGGGGAGCGGAGACCCACAAGAGGAGTCTTCAACGGAAAACATACCCCTCAGGGCACGGCTCATGGGACAAACAGGGTCAAGATGACCCAAAATCATACACACGAGGAGCCAGTCACCTGAGGCGAGGACCCCATCACCTCAGCGCCGAACTCACTCTCCGAAGAGACACCGACAATCTCCCCTCCCAGAAGAAGAACCTAGCGCCACGATTCTTATGGAGAAGATACTGGCGAGGTTGGACAGAGTGGAGAAACAAGTGGCCCGCAAACCCGTCTAGGCCAGGCTGTCTGGAACCTTTTGTGGGGATGAGTCCCCATTCACCCAGGATGTAGTTGAGGCAGCCATGCCAGGTGACTTCAGAGTACCTCGGCCGGAAACTTATGATGGCCGCACTGATCCACAGGCCCATCTGACCAAGTACAGACGCAGCATGATGATGCACGGTGCCGACGACGCTACCCTGTGCAAATGTTTTGAAGTCACTCTCACTGGGCCAGCGACGGCCCGGTATAATTCATTGGCTCTGGGAACCATCACGGAGTTCCATGAGTTATCCATAGCCTTCACGCAGCAGTTTATCAGAAGTCGGCCAACGGCGAAGATGTTGGTTCAGATGTTCGACATAGCGCAAAGAAGTGAAGAGACTATCCGCGACTATGTTGAGATATTTAATAGAGAGGCCTTAAGTGTCGCAGACTTTCGGCCTGAAATACACATCCTCGCGATGACCCGGGGCCTTCGGAGGGACTCACAGCTGTTTTACGAGTTCTGCAAGGACCCCACGAACACGCTGGGAAAATTTTACAGAAGGGGCGAACAGTACATGACGGCCGAAGAACTGAGAATGGGCGGACCGAAGTCCGACCACACCCTAGCCAAGGGGTCCAGCTAGCAAACCCGGTATCCCACCGAACAAGCAGGTCGACCTCGGAGAACATGAGGAAGGAAACTCCCAGCTTTCACGCCCCTGAACACTACGCGGACAAACATCCTCATGACGATGGAAAGGCAGGGGACGCAGATTCGACGGCCGAGGGCCATGACCGCTGATAACAAGAAAAACATAAAGAAATTCTGCCAGTTTCACCGCGACCACGGCCAAGACACCGAAGATTGCTTCCAACTGATGAAGTACATAGAGTCGCTAATAAAACTGGGCCAACTTCGGCAATATCTGCGGATACCTTCCCTGAAGGGAAGAAAAGATAAGGAAGAAAAGGCCAAAGATGAGGACTATGACTCTGACAGGCGAAGAGACCGAAGTCCGAAGAGACGGCCTCCACCTCCGGCAGGAGTAATACAAACAATCACGATGGGGCTCGCATCCTCGGAAAGAAAGAGGAAGGCCAGAGAAATAGCAGTCATGGAATATCAGAATCCGACAAAGAAACTAGCCCGCAGGGATGGATCCACCGTCATCTTTCCCCATGACGATCCGCTACTGATCATGGCAAGGATAGGGAACTAGGACGTCAAGAGAGTGCTGCTCGACGACGGATCGAACACTGACGTCTTATTCTCGCACTTACTGCCGAACTTGGGCATATCTAGCAGCGACCTCAAACCCATCACCTCGCCTACTTTCAGGGTAGGACCGTCCGAACTGCTTGTCCTCGGATGGATCGACCTCCCATTGATGATGAAAGGAACTTCGGTAAAAGGGACTGCTGAACTTTACACCTCCGCAATGGTGAAGTTTATTGTCATGGATGTCCCTTCATTATACAACGCCATCCTTGGGAGACAGACACAGGAAAATCTACACATTCGTCCTGATGTGAAGTACTTGACTGTCACATTCGCCACCAAGGATGGAGATGCAGAGATCTTCATAGATCAAGGCGAAGTAAGAAAGGTGTTCATAAAGGCATGAAAAGCTCCGACAAACAACTTCACACAAACGATGGAGGCAAAGGCACCAGAAAAGGGCAAGGAAGGAGATCCCGCGAAAGCGGAAATGGAAACAGTAGAACTTGTCCCAGGTCAATCTACCCGAATAGGGAAGAGCTTGGCCGAAGGTGACAAGAAAAAACTTGTATCTTTTCTGCTGGAAAATAAAGATCTATTTGCCTACTCGCCGAAAGACATGCCGGGGATAAGCCCTAGCATAATACAGCATAGCCTTAAAGTTAATCCCGAGGCAAAACCTGTCCGGCAAAAGAAACGGAGCATCTCGGTCCATAAAAGTAACTTTGTCAAAACCGAAGTGCAGCGCTTGTTAGACGCTGGTGTCATCAGGGAGGTCAAGTACCCCGAATGGTTGAGCAACGTGGTTATTGCCACAAAAGAAGGAAGCAATAAGCTCCGGATGTGCATCGACTTCAGAAACTTGAACGATGCTTGCCCAAAAGACTCATACCCCCTCCCACCGATAGACCAATTGGTAGACTCAACTGCCGAATACGGGCTCCTAAGTTTCTTAGACGCCTTCAGTGGGTATCATCAAATAAGGATGGACCCCGAAGATGAGGAAAAAATTGCCTTCATCACCGAAGGAGGAACATACTGCTACGTCAGAATGCCCTTCGGGCTTAAAAAAGCAGGAGCCACCTACCAGAGGTTGATGAGCAAGGTCTTTAACGACCAAATAGGGAGAAACATGGAAGTGTATGTCGACGATATGATAGTCAAAACCAAGCTGCCTGACGACCACGTCGCAGATCTAAATGAAACTTTCCATAAGCTCAGAGCCTTCGGGATCCGTCTCAATCCCGAAAAGTGCATCTTCGGAGTGACCTTGGGAAAATTCCTTGGGTACATGGTATCAGAAAGAGGCATTGATGCTAACCCAGGAAAAATCAAAGCCCTGCTCGAGTTTCGAACTCCTGTCACAATAATGGATGTGCAGAGACTCACCGGAAGGATAACCTCTCTTAGCAGGTTTATTTCTAGGTATGGAGACAGGTGTTGACCATTCTTCAAGGTCCTCACTAAGGCAACAAAAGAGGAAAGCAACCTCGGAAAAAATGATCATCCTTGGAACGGAGATTGCCAAAAAGCCTGGGAAGAACTCAAAATCTACTTAGCCAGCCTGCCCACTCTGCGACAACCTTGCGTGGGAGAGCCCCTTGTGCTATACCTCGCCGTCACAGAAAAGGCTGTGAGCTCGGTCCTTGTGAAGGAAGAGGGGCCGAAGCAATGGCCGGTCTATTATGTAAGCAAATCCCTACATGGCGCCGAAGTCAGGTATCCTTTGTTGCAAAAAGCTATATGTGCCTTGGTGCTGGCAGGGAGAAGGCTATGACCATACTTTATGGCTCACCCTATCATCGTCGAAGTAGTCTACCACTTCGGGATGTCAAGAGGAAGGTTGATCATTCCGGAAGGCTCTCCAAGTGGTGTATAGAGCTTGGTGAACACGACATCGCTTATGAACCTCGGAAAGCCATAAAAGCTCAAGCGCTGGCAGACTTCATTGCCGAAGTACCCACCACCGAAGACAGCCATCCGGATCATGGCGAAGGTGAGCCCGAATGGACTTTGCATATCGACGGAGCCTCGGGGTCCGAACACTAGGGAGCTGGCGTGATCATTAGGCGTCCTGAAGGCCTAGAAGTGATGAAGGCTATCAAGTTCGGCTTTGATGTCACCAACAATATGGCGGAGTATGAAGCCCTCATAGCAGGATTGCGCCTGGCCAGAAAAATTGGCATAAGAAACCTGAAAGCCCACAGTGATTCTCAGCTGGTAGTGCGACAAACGGCAGGAGACTACGGGGCAAAGGACCCAACCTTGGCAAAATACCATGAATTGGTGGCAAAACTCATCCGGGAGTTCGACACCGTACCAATCAAGAACGTGCCTTGGCGAGATAATACCGAGGCAGATTGCTTGACAGTGCTGAGCATATCAACTTCGGGAAAAGGCTGGAAAGACCCGATAAAAAGATATCTCGCCAACAATATGCTTCCCGAAGACCCCAGTGAAGCTGCCAAAATCCAATGATGCTTTGGCCGATTCTTCCTAATTTGCGAAGAATTATATCGACAGGGATATGCAAACCCACTACAGAGGTGTGTTGGCGAAGAGGATACTGAAATGATCCTCGAAGAAGTACATGAAGGCGCTTGTGGTTCGCACATCGGAACTGACGCCCTTGCAGCAATAATACTTCGCCAAGGATACTTTTGGCCTACCCTGAGAAAGAACGCTAGGCAGTTCATCCAGAAATGCGGTAATTGCCAAAGACACGCAAATATCCAGAGGACATCCTCAGAATTGGTGACTTCGGCTGATTATCCTTGGCCCTTCACAGTCTGGGGCATAGACCTCATTGGGCCGCTCCCAACAGCCCCTGGAGGCGTAAAATTCTGTGTGGCAGCAGTAGACTATTTCTCCAAATGGGTCGAGGCAGAACCCCTGGCGATTATCTCGGCAAAAGAAGTGCAGAAGTTCGTATGGAAAAACATTGTATGCAGATTCGGCATACCAAGGGTACTTGTAGCTGATAATGGGTCCCAGTTCACAGATAAAGGATTCCAGGAATTCATCAGTGACCTCGGAACAAAAATGCACTTCGCTCCAGTAGCTCACCCCCAAAGCAATGGGCAGGTAGAAGTATCTAACAGGACCATAAAAGATGGTCTAAAAAAGAGGCTAGGGGAAGCAAAAGGGAAATGGCCGGGAGAGCTCCAAAGCGTGTTATGGGGTTACCGAACAACACCCAGAAGAGCCACAAGGAAGACCCCCTTTTCACTCATCTTCGGTACAGAGGCCATCATCCCAATCGAAGTCGTGCGACCATCGATATGGGTACAAGTATTCGATGAAAGTGGAAATGACCTCGGCTTAAGAACCAAGCTTGACCTTGTCAGCGAACACAGAGAAATAGCTGAGCTGAGAAGAAAAGGTTTTCTGCAAAGAGTGGCCGCGGCTATAAACTTACGAGCCAGGCCAAAGGAAATCAAGAAAGGAGACCTCGTTCTCTGAAAGGCTGACTTTGCACCCCAAAGGCCCTCCCACGGAGTACTTCGTGCAAATTGGGAAGGACCTTATCTGGTTCTTGCCGAAGTGCGAAAAGGCGTGTACAGACTCGGCGACGCCAAAGGCGTAGAATTAAAAAATACCTGGCATTCAGATGCCTTGAAAAAATTCTATACTTAAGGTTTCGTGGAAGAATTGTGTTGTACAAATTTGGAAAATATCCTAAGTACAGAAGTTTCTTAGAAAAATTCTCAAGTATAAAAAGTTTACAAGCCAGAATTCTGTGAAGGCGTTCGCCGTAATAAGTGCAGATACGATTTCCCGAAGTCCCTTGACCGATCACGTTCGGGGAAAATGGGAAACAAAAAATCTCGCGAAGGTGCTCGCCAAAATAAGCGCAGATATGATTTTCCGAAGTCCCTTAAGCGATCATGTTCGGGACAAAGGGGAAAACAAAACATCTCGCAAAAAGACTTAACCAAAAGAATCTTCATTAAGGTGAATCGGCTTACAGAGAAGAAGAAGTACAAAAAGAAGAAGAAAGAGGCAAGGAGTCCTAGAACAAACTAAGGAATCTCGGCGTCCCGAGAGCCACCAGCTCCTACGTCCTTGTCCACCACCTTTGGCGCCGGGATAGAAGAAGGCAAGTTCAGGTGCTCAATCTTGGACCAGGACCACCGAGGCCCCTCGGGAATGTTTAGAGCCTCCAAGAAAGAGAGGTCCAGATCGGGGAACCTCTGAAGAACATGGTGCCGAACAAGGCAAAACCCGTCTTGGAAAGTGACCTTGGCCATCTGGTCAGACTTGTCCTTCTCGACCTTAAGTTCCTCAAGATCCTTCTCCAGATCCGTGACCTCCTTCTTCAGTGCCTTCATTTTCTTCTTCCTCAGCTCCTTCTTCAAAGAATCGACCTCGGCTTGGAGCTCGGCCTTCTCAGCAAGCGCCTTCGCCAGGAGAGCCTCAGATTCTGACTTCTCCTTTAGACGCGCCTCGTTTGCCGAAATCAGCTCCGCCACCTGGGAGCCGAGGTCAGAAATCTTCTGGGAGGAGTCCTTCAAAAGCTCTTCCTTTTCCTTCTGGAACTCCCCCCGAAGGGCAGCAACCTCCTTCTCTGCAGCATCAGCCAGCTGCAGGTTCTTGGTGGCCAATTCCGAGCACATGGCCTTAGTTTTTTCAATAACCTCTAAGGCTGAGGCTCGGAATGCCGTCTGCCTGGCTACCCAAACTCTAAGGTAGCCGGCGTACCCCAGCAGCTGCAAAGGGATAAAGGTGAGCTCACTAAGCAAAGAGAAAGCCAAACACTCAGAAAAAAATTGAAGGGAAAAAGATAAGCGTGAAGCATACCTGGGCAGCGTGCTCGGAAACCTTCGCGGCCAGAGAGTCATCGCCCGGATGAGCTTCCGTAATGGCCCTAAAGGAGGCCTCAGTAAGCATCCCCTTCAAGATCTCTTTGGCCATTTGCTGGCAGTCTCCGGAGTACAAATTCATGTCCTCCGTAAACGACCAAAAAGGCTCCTTCGGGATCTTCCCTTGCGGGACTTTAGCATCGTGGAGCGCTCGCCTCCGGGCGTGCTCGGCTGCCCAGCCTGGAGTAAGTGACTCCCCTGCACGGCAAAAACAAGAAGCTGGTCAAGACAAGTACATCCAAAAATTCAAAAAGTGAAGACATCACACTTTGCCTGAGAAAGCGAACCTGGTGGCACCTCGACGATGTCATCGCCAGAGTCTGGGGCCTCCTCAGTGGAGATCCCCTTGCCTTTGCGTTTATGCCACTCCTCGGCAGAAGGAACCTCTACCACGGCATCTAGAAGGGCCTGCGATGAGGTAGGGCTCTGAGGAGGGACGTCGGTCAGAGGGACATCGGCAGCAACCTTGGGTGGCAGAATGGCAGCAACCTCGGGCTCCTCGCTTGCCTCCTCGAGAGTTTCCGAATAAGGAGGGGGAATAGTCTTCTTCGCCCGTTTGGCTGAAGGCCCAGCCCCAGTCACTTTCTGCCTTCGGGAAGTTGCCTTCTTGGTCTGCTCACCCTTCTCAACTTGGCCAGTGAAAAGGGATTTGTAGAAGGCAGCAGTGTCGTCGCCCATCTCTGAAAAAGAAAGAAGATATCAGCGTGAGTCCAAGATGAAAACCATAAAAAAGGGAGTCAGAGATAACTTACTCTCGAAGAAAGTTTCGTAAGAAATTTCCTCCCGAAGGAGTTGCACCAGCCAGGAATCCTTCCCAGCGATGGCAGGAGCCAGCATGTCGAGGTCCGTTTCGTGCTCCTTCACTACCCCTAACTCCTGAAGAACTTCCTCAGTCATTAGCTTCCAATTGATGGGGAAGGGGTAGAGAGAGCGCGAAGAGACCTCGGGACCCCAGTCAGAAACAGCGCGGATACGTCCGTTGAAGTCTGCGAAGATAGGAGCCAACTCCGGAGTTAGCATTATCCTCGGATCTACGACGTCCATCTCCAGCTTTCCCTGAGCCCACTTGGTCGGAACATGCGACCAGGCCTCCTCCATCTTCAGAAAGAAAAATTTTTGTTGCCACCCTCTCCAGCTGTCCTTGGTGGCGAAGGCGAACATATATTTTTTGCTCCCGGATCCCCGAGGCAGCATGAAATAAAAGCCACCCTTCGGGACCATGAAAAGCTTGTAGTACTGCATAAAAATAACAAAGTGGGGCTTTATCCCGAAGACGCCACACATGCAGATGAAGGCGTTGAAATAGTAGTACGAGTTTGGGGGAAGTTGATTTATGGCAATGCCATGGAATTGGCAGAAGTCGCAAATCATCTTCGGAGGAGGGTACCGAAGTCCGGCCTTCAGTTGGGCTCAGAAAATGGTAACCTCATTATTACGGTTCGAAAAGAAAAATTGGTCAGAACATGGCAACCTCGTAACGGCATACGAAGGAAGAAAGAGCTTTTTCTTCCATTTTTCTAGTTTTTTGAGGGTGGTGCAGCAAGGATGAGACAAAAGGGGTTGCAGCTCTCGGGAACAGGCATGTTGGCTGAAAAACGAGTTCGGAAAAAGGAAAGAAAGCAACTTCCGGAAAAACTCTAAAAATTAGAGGATTCTAGAAATCAAAAACCCACCAAATGACTTGCCAAAATCTGGGTTTGAAGTTGCCGTCGTGAAAGATCGCCGGAGAAAACTCTGTCAGACAGCGCCACCGCGGAAAGCAAGAAAAAAGAAACAGTTGCAAGCAGAGAAAAGAGCAGAAGCAAAACCAAAAAAGGAACTTATGATGGAATGGGCTATATATAGGCCGAAGGTGGGTAGACGAACCGGCGTCATAAGTACCTCTTGAAGGCGAACAGTCGCCATAACTGTTTTCTGCACCCGAAAGGACGCGCCCTCTGTAACCAACGCGACTCTCCTCCAATGACAGAGTGCCACATGTCAGCCGCCGCGCCAAAATAGGGGACACGTCTTCTGACACCCCTAAAAAACTGGGACGCGCCGCTCCAGACTGACACGCCTGGTCATGAGACGCGACGTTGCACAGACCTGCGAAAGGAGAAAGGAAAGAAGTAGGTNGTTTAACTTAGTCTACTCGGTAATCAAGAAACCAAAGATTGGGCTATACGAGAGTGACACATTCTATGTCTCATGCTTAGTCTTGATATCTTGGACAAAGGGACAATGGCATATATCGGTGATGAAGAATCAGCTGTTGCAACCCAAAGAGGATCTCCCTGAAGGTGAAACCCTGAATCAGGGAACTCCCCGAACTACGAGCATATTTCCCGAAGGGGCATCATCCGCGCCAGAGGATGACCTCGTCAGGGACTTCGGGAGTACGACATGAGCATTTAAGGAGCCTCTGACATGTCGCCCCAAATGGCGGTCTGACACACCGACGCCATCCAGGTCCCGTCACGACCTGTCTCGGTTCAAGGCTCAAGAAACGTGCCACCGACTACTTGTCCCCTACGCCCAGAAATTCAGGAAAGATCTGACCGAACACGTGTCATGATCTAAATGGGCTGGATACTCCTATAAATACCAGGAAATAAACCCGGGAAAGGGATGGATCCTTGAGCAGACCCCTTTCCTTGAGAAAACACAAATAGGCAAGGCCTTTCTACTTTTCAGTGCTCCTCCCTTATTTTCTTTCAGGACACTGACTTGGGCGTCAAAGGCTCCTCCCCGGAAACACACCCCGGGGACCTTCTGACCCCCTCTTCTGAGCTTTTCAAGCATGCTCCCCTGGGCAATCTGGCATTCGGCCGTTCTCCCCCTCAGGAAGTCCCTCCGCAAGTTACAATGTCATCGGACGAAGATGCCGCAGGGCATCATTTGGTATGCCAAATTATGCTCGTTTGATGTTGGTTTTGGATATGTATATATTGGATGCTTGTGAGCCAAGTTAAGTGTTGTATATATATGACTGATGGTTGTGGATGAATGGGCAACTCCTTGTGTACTATTTTGGCTGAATGTTTACGTGCATGTAAAAGATGGTTTTCAAACCTTAAAGACATATGTGGGCTTCTTGGTTGCGATGCATGGTAGTACACTTGAAAAGTCACACATCCTAGACACTTATTTACATGAGTGTTTGCCTTGCTTGTTATGCAAGTTATAAATTACAGCCTTGCTTGTGTTGCAAGTCAGCAGTATTGGGCCTTGAGTCTGTTGCTAGTAATTGTTTTAGTACCCTTAAAAGCCTCCTGGGCCACCTCCCAGGCCCATTAACTTTAGAGAATAAGACTTAAAGCCCAATAACAAAGGTTGGCCGATTTGGAAAGTTGATAACAACACTTTAATAACTTGTTAGTTTGGCAATCATGAACATGAATGGGTGAGTGTTTAGAGTGTCCGTGGACCTGGGCCTGTGTAGGGTATGACAGGCTTTGTTTGGTATCAGAGCTTGTGGTTTAGAGCAGTAGATTATTAGCCTAGCTAGTGTCCTATATAGGATTAGCTTATATAAGACTTGTATTATTGAGCATATTTGAATATCTACATTTGAAGTGCTGGATGAGAACAAGAGGAAGGGAAAGAGAATCCCTGAGGCAAGAGGAAGATACTGCAGCCCATCAGGTAGATGGAATGCAAGTAGATATGCCTGAAAGACAGGCAGATGTTGTTGAGCATGATTTGGCCGAAGAGCCAAATGCTAGGTTACAAGTACCTGGACCCATCAGATGCAGGCAAGCGAAATGGAGGTAATGATGGAGTCACTACAAGCCACTATGGCTCAGCTGGTTGTGGGAATGCAAGCCTTGGCTAGAGGCCAAGCCCAACACGAGGAGAACTCAGAGCCAGTAGAGACAGAGGGAAGGGGGAGAAGAAGAAGGCCTGGCAAGGACCCAGTGAATTATGATCAATCCAGTAAAGCTGGAGGAAGTCAAGAAGAGGAGGAAGCAGATGAAGAACGAAGACATCCCAGGACTCGGAGATTGAGATCAGAGGTAAGACAAGAAGCCAGGATAGAGGGAGAGGATGATGAAAGCCCAGACATTGAAGAACGGGATGCTTATATATACTCTGGAAGGACTGAACCTTCTATTGAGGAGACCACAGCAAGAGGCAGGTCATCCAGGGGTAAAGAAAGAGCTAGAGGCCTGGAAGTGAGAGAAGAGAGACCAAGGAGAGGGGGACTCAAGGCGGGCTAGCTAGAGGGATCCCTAGCATTAAAACCTCCTGTGTTCAAAGGTGGTTGTGACCCAGATGAGGCTGAGTTCTGGGTATTACAAGTTGAGAAATTTTTTGAGAGAATGGATGTATCATCCACTCAGAAAGTACTTCTAGCTACCTTCAGGCTAGAGGGAAATGCAGAATTATGGTGGAGGGTAGTGCAGAGGACATATCAGGAAGGAAATCAGAGTAGACCACCAGCTAGAAGGAGGTCTATGAGGTGGGTAGACTTTCTTCAAGTCTTCTACCAACAGTATGTAAGTGAGGCCCAGAAAGATCAGAAGCAAGTGGAGTTTGATCAACTGGAGCAAGGGGACTTCAGTATTCTAGAGTATGAGCAAAGGTTTAATAGCTTGATCAGATATGCCCCTCAGTATGATGGGTAAGAGGAGTTGAGAACAAAGAGTTTCAATAGAGGATTGAAGCCTAAGATGAGGCAAATCCTCAGGGCAGTAGGAGCTAGGGATTACTATTCGGTTATGCAAAGTGCCTTGGCATTAGAGCAGGAATTTAAGGAACAAGCACGAAGTGGGCTGGGTAGTGGCAGTGGGACTCAGAAGGGGCCTTCACAGAAGAGGCCAAGAGAAGAGGCAGACCCAAGTGGGGGAAGAAAATGAGGCAAAAAGGAGAAAGGACCACAGCAATATGGTCCCCAGTGCCACACCTGTGGAAAATTTCATGGCAATAAGCCATGCTTCAAAGCTGCTACCGGATGGAACAGGTGTGGGGCACTAGATCATTGGGTCAGAGATTGCCCAAAGAGAGGTGATGACAATAGAAAGTTGCTAGGAAGTTTTAATCCCAGAGGACCAAGTGGTCAAATCCTTATGCCCTAGATGAGGACCTAGGTGCTAGCCCAGGGAGGAAGACCAGCACCAAGGGCACCTTAGGAACAAAAGAGGCCTAGTGCACCTCCTGGTAAGGTGTTTTAGCTGGAGAATTCCAGAAAGGTGCAGGGAGCACTAGAGGCCGAGAATGCAGGAAGGGAGACTAGTCAACAGAGGACTAGCAGGAGGGCCTTAAAAGGTACCATTTACCTTAATGGCCATTTAGTATCTACATTGTTTGATACTGGAGCTTCATTGTCTGTTATTTCTAATTGATTGGTTAAGACCATGAATCTAGAAGTAAAGTATATGACCAACATGTACTTGGTAAAAATAGCTGGCAATGAAGTTTTATTCACATACCACATGGTTGAAAACTATGAAATCCAAATAGACAAGCTGAAACTGAGAACAAATCTCATAGTGCTAGATACATATGATTATGATGTGATTCTAGGCATGAATTGGTTAGGAGAGAATAAAGTAGTTATTGATTGTCATGTTAGACAATTGATAATGCCTGGTTGTATACCATATGACTTAGATAAGTCACTAGAGTTAGCTATGGATTATCAACTGGAAGTGTTGAAATTAGTAACTCTAGAGAATGAGCATGAATGCCTGGAACATAATGACCAGGGAACATCAAATGAACTTAGGCAGATACCTATAGTTTGGGATTATCCAGAAGTCTTTCCTACAGACTTACCTGGATTGCCACCCATAAGGGAGGTGGAGTTTGAGATTAGACTAGTACCAGCAGCAGCAACAGTGTCTACTGCTCCGTACAGGATGGCCCTACCTGAAATGGTAGAGTTGACGAAGCAATTAGATGAACTGGTTGAGAAAGGGTTCATCAGACCTAGTGTGTCTCCTTAGGGTGCACCTGTGTTGTTTGTAAAGAAAAAGGATGGAACCCTTAAACTCTGTATTGATTACAGAAAACTGAATGCATTAACCATAAAGAACAAATACCCCCCCCAAGAATAGAGGACCTATTTGATCAATTGAAAAGAGAAAGGGTGTTCTCCAAAATAGATCTAAGGTCTGGATATTTCCAGCTGAGGGTTAGGGAGGAAGACATACCTAAAAATGCCTTCAGGACTAGGTATGGACATCTTGAGTATACAGTAATGCCATTTGGGCTTACTAATGCACCTGCATTCTTTATGGACTTAATGCAAAGGGTGTTCAGAGCACACCTAGGCCACTTTGTGGTAGTATTTATTGATGATATTTTGGTGTACTCAAAATATAAGGAAACTTATAAAGAGCACCTAAGAACAGTGCTTGGCTTGCTCCAAGAAAACAAGCTTTATGGGAAGCGAAGCAAATGTAAGTTTTGGACTCAAGAAATTGGGTTTTTGGGACATGTAAAAAGTGATCAAGGTTTGGCCGTGGATCCTGAAAAGGTAAGGTCAATCCTGGATTGGAAGCAGCCCCAGAATGTAAGGGAAGTCAGGTGTTTCTTGGGGTTGCCTGGCTATTACAAGAGATTTGTACCAAAATTTTTTATGATAGGAGCACCCATGACCCAATTAATTAGAAAGAACCAGAAATTTGTCTAGGAACCTAAATGTGAGGAGAGTTTCCAGGAACTTAAAAGGAGACTAACAACAGCTCCTGTACTGATTTTACCAGATCCTGAAAAGGATTATGAAGTGTGCACTAATGCATCTCATATAGGACTAGGATGTGTCCTGATGCAAGAAAAATAGGCTACTGCTTTTGGGTCCAGACAACTAAGACCACATGAGAAGAAGTATGCAGTACATGGCCTGGAATTAGCAGCAGTGGTCTTTGCCCTTAAGCAGTGGAGACATTATCTGATTGGTAATAAATTCCAAGTTTTTACAGACCACAAAAGTCTCAAGTACTTATTCACCCAGAAGGACTTGAATATGAGGCAAAGGAGGTGGTTGGAGTACTTGAAAGACTTTGACTGTGTGATTGAATACACAGTTGGAAAAGCCAATGTAGTGGCTGATTCCCTGAGCAGGAACTATACTGGAGTACTCAAGGGTGGTGAAACTGAACATAAGGCCGAGAACCTGAGCCTTACTTGCTTGGCAAGTCAATGGTTAAATAAGGAAAATGAACACTGAATGTACTCACCATTACACCGGAATGGGAGGAGCTTATTAGGGAAGCTCAGGCTGGTGATGAGAGTATGGGACTAATCTCAGGGCAGAAAAAGGGAGAACTGTATCAAGGTTTTTCCCTTAAACAAGGGATGCTATACTTCCAGAACAGGTTATATGTGCCTGAAAAGGACAACTTGAGGATTCAAATTCTGGAAGAAGCTCACTCTAGTAAGTTGAGCATGCATCCAAAGGCCACAAAAATGTATCACACTCTTAGAGTATATTTTTGGTGGCCATACATGAAGAGGGATATTAGCACACATGTAGCTAGTTGTGAAGTGTGCCAACAAGTTAAGATTAAACATCAGAAACCAGGAGGTAAACTTCAAAGTTTGCCCATACCCGAGAGAAAATGGGGATCCATATCAATGGATTTTGTAGTGGTAATGCCACTAACTAGAATGAGGCATAATGCCATATGGGTCATTGTAGATAGACTGACCAAAGTAGCTCACTTCCTCCCTATGAATCTCACTGATTCTTTGGATAAACTTGCACAACTCTATATAAGGGAAATAGTGAGATTGCATGGAGCGCCTGATGATATAGTGTCAGATAGGGATCCTAGATTTGTTTCTAGGTTTTGGAAGTCCCTACATCAGGCATTGGACATTAAGCTTAACTTTAGTTTAGCTTCCCATCCACAAACAGATGGACAGACAGAAAGAACTATACAAACTCTGGAAGACATGTTGAGGTGCTGTGTAATCAACTTTCAGGGTGAGTGGGATGTACATCTTCCACTAATAGAGTTTTCGTATAATAATGTCTATCATTCAGTGATAGGAATGGCTCCTTATGAAGCCTTATATGGCAGAAGATGTATTACTCCTCATTGCTGGCATCAGTCAGAGGACAAGTTGGAGTTGGGGCCAGACATTATTAAGGAGACTACAGAGAAAATAAATTGATCCAAGCTAGGATCAAGACTACAAATGATAGGCAGCAAGCCTATACCAACCTCAAAAGGAGAAGAGACCTGGAATTTCAGGAAAGAAACTGGGTGTGGCTCAAGGTTTCTCCCATGAAGGGAGTAATCAGATTTGGAAAGAAAGGAAAACTAGCCCAGATAAGTAGGGTTGTTCCAAATATTGGCCAAGATTGGAAATGTGGCTTTTCAGCTAGATTTGCCACTAGAACTTGGTAGCATACATGATGTGTTTCATGTAAGCTTACTCAAGAAATATGTTCCAAGTTCCAAGCAGATAGAGATAACTGCAAGTGTGCTTGTGGCACCAAATCTTTCTTATGAGGAAGTACCTACTCAATTTCTAGCTAGAGATACTTAAAAACTGAGAAGCAGGTGGATCTTTATGATTAAAGTTCAGTGGAGTAACCACACTCCTAAAGAGGCAACCTGGGAAGTGGAATAGGAAATTGCCAACAAATAGCCTCAACTATACCATAGTTTAGTGAAGAATTTGGAGGACTAAATTCTTTAAGGAGGGAGGAGTTGTCAGGACCATTCTTTAGTACTTGGCCTAGGCCAAGAAAATAAAAGAAATGCCATGAAAACAAAGGACTTGTTTGAACATGTAAATAATGGTGTATGAGTTAATTTGGGAATTTTTGGGTTCCAAATGCATAAAGACAAAATGGCCATGACACTTGTGCTAAGAAAATAAAAGTAGGGGACTTAAATGGAATCATGAGAAGTGATGAGGATGCTGAACCAAGATGTTTCGGGGTCTAATTTCACATAGTAAATGACTATATGGCCAATGGTAAGAAACAAAACTTAAGACTCATTTTGAGTACTCTTTCGAGTGCTAAATATGGCATTATGGAGCATGGATGGATTGTATTGCACCATGCAAAAATTTTTCATGATCGAGAAGGAAGTTAGGTCCATTTTGAGGCCATGTGGCTTACATCCAGCTAATGCATGCTTCCACCCAACAAACAAGTCATCATTTCGGTTTTAGTTTCACCATCACCGAGTTCATTGTGTTCTTGAGAGCAAAGAACATTTTGCTACCGAATTCATGCCGAATTAGTGATGAATTGAAGCTTGGAAACAAAATCCAGCTGGAGTCCTCAATTTCGGGGGTAGGCAACCTTGAGTTTCAAGTTGGAAGCTTGGAATTGAAGAAACAGGGTTTCGCCGAGAGTTTCTTAAGCTCCAATTGAGGTAAGATTCATAGTTCACTTGGAATTCTTGGTAAATGTCCATGCTCAAGTGATTATGATGGCTAAATAATGGCCTTGTTGTGCTAGGCAACCTTGGTTTGGAAGTTAATCTCGGCCTTAGACACACAAGCTCAATCGAGAGCTCAAGCTTGTTTTGGAAAGGTAGGATTTATGTCTACTTGTTTGCCTGGTATCGTTCCATGATTCAAGTAGTTAGAGTAACTAGGTGATGGTTAATCATGCTAAATGATCTTAGTTGCTTGATGGGCTTATGGAAGAACTTTCGGGTTCTTGTTGTTTTGGCTAGCTTGACACAACTGCCCGTGCCCCTGCCAACGAAGCCCTGTGAGAGCTGGTCTCACGGTGGATTGCAATTGGCTAGTTATGTATGTGTGCGGATTAAATCCCATGATACTAGTTCATTATCTTAGAATATGCAATATGCATGCTCTTCATGCTTTGACTTGGTTTATTAAAACCATAAAACATTTACTTGGCCAAGTAATTTCTACACAAAAATAAGTGCAAATAGGCAAAGCATACAAAATCAACATTTCTGTGAGTTTACTACACATAATAACTCGTGAGAACATTCATACATAAAGTAGACTAATGCCCTCACCCAAGAGCAATCCTAGAGTTGAGGACTCCTCATAACATAGACTATGGAGGCAACTAAAAATACTGTATAAATACAAGTCCCTACTGAGATCTCTTTGACTTAACTCGCACCTTGGATGCTAATCCCAGTGGCGAGTGTCAAAAGTCCTTGCCAAGTGCTACTAGGCTCTGCAGCCAAAGGAAGATACTAGTTAGTACTGTTACTTGACCAATAAGCCAACTAAGTACTTATGTAGACTAGAATCACATGGATTCTCAAATGTCAGACCTATACACACAAAAGAACACTACCACGATAATCCTCAATGATTACCCGGTCCAACAACCTCAGTACCTGCATAACAAAACTAGGGAGTAAGAATTCGACAATTCTCAGTAAGGGGTCTTTAGTGTATCTGCAAGAAAATTACTAGGACTGGACATATGATGAACATATGTAAACTTGCTGCAAGCTCACACAGCATGAGGGTCTATTATATGCTCATATAACTAGGCCGTAAGACCTTTCCTCAACTAGTCCTCCTCATGGTGCATCACTCCATGCCTAGCGAGTTCTGATCACTAACCCGCTCCTAGCAGGCCGAAGCTTACTGGATGCAATCATGTAGGCTTCCCATAGTCATTATGTAGAGGAAATATGGTGGAACTTTGTAGACTAGGTCACGGGACCTCTTTGATGTAGACTAGATGAACAAGGATTCGCCTTGCGACCTCATGGCTATGGCATGGCTAGGCCGACAAGGGTTCTAAACCTCTTACCTGAGCTAGTGGTAGCTAATTATGCTCATTTGTAGCATAGTTTCCTTGCTTGTTGCACAAGCAACTTCAAAACTCTACAAAACTCAAGAAAACTCTTATATTTTGTGGGAATTTCGAAAGTCTCGGAGTACCCCTGGAATCCTTAGACCCCTAGGCATGCTAAGAACCCCCTTAGGTCTCACTTGGATCAAGCTAGAAAAATGTGAAATTTTTGGCCATTTTGTCTATGGTGACGTTGGTAACGTTCAGTGACATTTCGCTGAATTGGCGACGCGTCATTGGGGTCGACCTGTAATTGGTGACGTGTCGCCAATCTGCAGAAATGCAGAAATTGGCACATTTTGCTGCTATGAAATTTTGACGATTCCTACATATACCAAACATGCATGGAATGCCTCCAAATTTCATACACACATAGAAAATGTTGCATAGAACATAACCAACTATCACAAGCTAAGCTATGATGTCTTGTAACATCAATCCAATCCTCCCAATTCCTCTAGTCCACCACAATTCAACCAAAACTTTTAACTAATGCCATAGCTAAAACCACTCAAATTCTTCAAGAAAACTCAAGCTAATGGCTTTAAATGACCTTGAAAACGTATATCCCTTACCTCAACTCGAAGTAACAAGCAAGAATCAATCCCCTTTTCGTTCAACCAAGCTCACCAAAGTTCTACACAAGTTCCAATCCAAAAACAAAGCACTAATCATCAGAACTTCTCTCTAACCCAAACCCAAGCTTCAAACTAACTAACAAACATGAATTCAATCAAGAACACATCTCTTACCTCATTCAAAAATAGGGTAAGTGGAAAAACACCCTTCCAAGCTTCAAAATCATGGTTTCAAGCTTGAAATGCAATCCTCCTAGCTTATATACTTTTGATAACCTCTTGTTCCACCAAGAATTTCTTGATTCCAAGGAGAATTGGATTGAGAAATGAGAGTGGAGAGGATGAACACGAAAATATGGCAGCCACTCTCACTTTCCCCTGCCTAAACCCTCCCTTAACACACAAGCCATCAAAGTATTAAGCTTAATACAATTAAGCCCCTATCTTTGTAACTTAGTGATTCTTGATTAAATTCTTGTTTATTCTTTAAGTTTGAGTTAAGGTTGAAAGTTAAGTTATAAAAATTTATTTTAAAACACTTGGGACTCGTCCTGGCTATTCAGGATTCAAAATTACCATTTTGCCCCTCTTCTCGGAACATAGTGAACTTTGCTAAACTTCTCTATTCTTGCTATGTAAAATTAAATTAAGGTTCTAAACTTAATTTAGAACACTTTACCTTCCTCAATTTCACCTCCCATTAGAAGGGCCATAACATTCTCCCCTCTTTCTTGAATTTGGTCCCCAAAATTCCACTGCAACTCCGAAAAAATACTAGGATATCTTTTCAGCATATCCTGCTACGTCTCCCAGGTAGCTTCCTCCTCACTATGGTTAGACCAAAGAATCTTAAGCATCAAAATCCACTTAGTCTGCAATTTCTTGCCTTGCCTATCAAGTATTTGAACAGGTTTCTCCTCGTAGGTCAAGTCTTCCTAAATAGGTATCACTGAAGGATTAACTACCTGTCCCGGTTCCACTGTGCATTTTCTGAGTAGACTAACGTGAAACATGTTATGCACTTGGGATAGGTTAGGTGGTAATGCTAACCGATAAGCAACTTTTCCTACCTTCTCCAACACTTCATAAGGCCCAATATACCTAGGAGCCAACTTGCCCCTTTGCCCAAAATGGCTAATTCCTTTCTTGGGCAAAACTTTCAGAAGTACTTTGTCTCCAACTTCAAAACTCAAGTCCCTTCTCCTTAAATTCGCATACTTGGCCTGCGTATCATTAGCTATCTTAATCTACTGCTGGATTAACTTAATCTTAGTTGTAGTGTCAGCTATGATTTCAGGTCCAATAACCACCTTATCTGCAGGATCTGCCCAACAATGAGGTGTCATACATCGCCTCCCATACAAAGCTTTATAGGGCACCATTCTAATAACAGTTTGATGACTATTATTATAAGCAAATTCGATCAATGGTAAATGCTGATCCCAATCACCTCTGAAATCAATAGCACACATTCACAACATATCCTCAAAAGTCTGAATCACTCTCTCAGATTGCCCATCAGTCTGAGGATGAAAAGTAGTACTAAGACTAACTTTACTTTCTAATGCATCTTGAAAAGCATTCCAAAATCGTGATGTAAACCAAGGATCTCTGTCAGATATAATCTGATCTGGTATTCCATGAAGTCTCACAATCTCTTTGAGATACAATTGAGCTAACTTCTGCAATGTATAAGTGATTCTGATAGGTATGAAGTGTGCCGACTTCGTCAGTCTATCAACCACGACCCATATGGCATTATGCTGACTCCGGGTATTCGGTAACCCCACTAAGAAATCCATAGTAACGGATCCCCACTTCCTCACTGGTAGAGGTAAACTCTGAAGTGTGCCTGCTGGCTTCTGATGTTCAGCTTTCACCATCTGACATGTCAAACGCTTTGCCACATGTCCTCTCACATCCCTTTTCAATCCCGGCCACCAAAAATGTGTCTTCAGATCTTGATACATCTTACTAACACTAGGGTGGATATTCAAAGTGCTACTATGTGCCTCCTGTAGGACTTGCTGTCTAAGTTCGTCCACATTCGATACATAGAGACGATCTCCATAATGTAATATTCCATCTTTGTATCTGAATTCCTTCCTCATAGTGCCAAGCTTCGCTTCTCCTAAAATCTTCTTCAACAATGGATCATTCATCTGAGCTTTTTTAACTCTGACTAACCAAGCTGACTGCACTTCCAAAATGTAGACTAGGGATTTTTCTCGACTTTCCCATAATTCATGCAAAGCTAAAAAACAGTCCCTCAATACTCCTTCAGAGGAGTCCGTAGTCTGATCCTTAGATAAGATCACTCCCGTATACTTCTGGCTCAATGCATCTGCTACCACATTTCCCTTACCAGCACAATACTCAATCGAACAGTCAAAATCTTTTATATATTCAATCCATCACCACTGTCTCATGTTCAGATCCCTCTGGGTAAACAAATACTTCAAACTCTTGTGATTGGTGAAGATTCTGAACTACCTCCCCATCAAATAATGCCTCCACAACTTTAATGCAAAAATTACTGCTGTTAGCTCAAGATCATGAATAGGATAGTTCAATTCATTAGGCCTCAGCTGTCTCAAACCATAAGCAATCACCTGACTATCTTGCATCAACACACATCCCAAACCAGAACCTGATGCATCAGTATAAACTATAAAAGCTCTATTCGGATCTGGCAAAACAAGTATAGGTGCATTAGTCAATCTCTCGTCTAACTCCATATAAGCTTCTTCACACTTCGGTGTCCACTCAAATTTCTGAGTCTTCTTGGTGATGGTTGTCAATGGTGTAGCTATCACAGAGAATTTCTCTATGAAGCGCCTGTAGTAACCTACAAAACCCAAGAAACTCCTGACCGCTGTAACTGTAGTTGGTCTCTTCCACTTAACTACTGCTTGAACTTTTTTAGGATCAACTGACAAACCCTGAGCACTACTGATATGCCCCAAAAACTGGATCCTCTCGGACCAAAACTCACATTTAGACAACTTTGCATAGTACTGATTATCCTTCAGTACCTGCAAAACTGTTCTAAGGTGCTTCTCATGCTTTGATGTAGACTGTGAATATACCAAAATGTCATCAATAAAAACCTCAACAAACTGATCCAGAAATAGCTTAAAGATCCGATTCATAGCTTCCATAAACACCGTTGGAGCATTCGTCACACCAAAAGGCATAACTGTATATTCATAATGTCCATACCTCATCCTGAAAGCATTTTTTGGAATATCTTCCTGCTTAACTTTGATCTGAAAATACCTAGACCGAAGATCAATTCTAGAAAACACCTTCGCTCCTCTGAATCTGTCAAACAGATCATCAATTCTAGGAAGCGATTATTTATTCTTGATTGTCACTACATTTAACTTCCTATAATCAATGCAAAATCTGAAAGTTCCATATTTCTTCTTCATAAATAACACCGGAGCTCCCCACGGTGACACACTAGGTCTTATAAAGCCTTTCCTCAGCAGTTCCTCCAACTGCTTCTTTAATTCATCCATCTTAGGAGCTGACATCCTATAAGGTGGTACTGAAATAGGTTCAACCCCTTGTTGTAGATAGATTACAAACTCAGCATCCTTCTTAGGTGGTAACCCAAGTAACTATACCGAAAACACCTCAACAAACTGATTGGCTACTAGAATCTTCTCAAGTTCCTCCTCTATAGCCATTTCATTCAACAAATAACACTATTCTTCATCGACTATGGGGATGGTATCCATAAGTCTAAGGTGTAAACTCTTAGCACTAGATGCCAAAACTCCTGTGCAAGTCACTCTTGCTCCTTGAGCATCAGTAATGTTGACTGAGTGATTCGCACAGTCAATTTGTGCCTTATGTTTACTTAACCAATCCATTCCCAACACTAGGTCATAAGACCTCAATTCTATCACCCATAACTGACAATAAAAATCATGGTCACCTAACTGCAAGGGATACCTAGTAACCACTTCATTGGTCACAATAAATCCCCTCCCTACAGTCCTGATGAGTCTCAACTCACCCGAGATTTCTCGCTGTAATTTAAACTTAGCTACCAAGGCAGAAGATATCACTGAAAGAGTGGCTCCTGTATCAAATAGCACTCTAACACTACCATTTTGAAAAGTAAAATTACCTCGAACGGCAACTTGTTCTCTGGTCACCTGACTCGTCAGGGTGAAAACCCTCGGCTCAACTGCTGCCGCGGCTACACCTGGCCGATTCCTTATGGCAAGGGGTACAGGGTGTAAATTCCGGGGCGGACTTGACATCGATTGAGCCCTTGGGCATTGCCTCACCCAATGTCCTCTCTGACCACAGATATTGCAAACATCTGTCCCCAGAGTACATGGTCTTCCACCATGAAACCGTCTGCACCTAGGACATAATCTTGTCTTCTTTTTCTTGGTTGGATACTGGTTTTCCACCATTGGTCGTTTCCTGGCACTCTTTCCTAAGTTGACTGGTCCAACCTCCACCTTTTAGCTAGATGTTCTGGAATCCTCAAATTCCCTTTCTAAGGCCAACGCTTTCTGAACCACCTGGCGATAGCTCCTAATATCTATTGTCACCATGTACCTCATGAGTACAGGTTTCAACACCTGGAAGAAGTTTTTAGCCTTCAATTCATCATTGCCCATCATGTATGGAGCATACCGAATAAGAGAATTGTAGCACTGCTCATCCTCCCGCATAGACATCTCTCCCTGTGTTAGATTCTCAAGCTGAATGCTCCTCTCATCCTATGCAGCATCACTGATGTACTACTATCTAAACTTCTTCTCGAATTCTGACCACTTGAGCACCTTTTTCTTGCGCTCAGGGTGGATACCATTACTTTCCCTCAACAACTCCATTACATCATCCCACCATAAACTAGCTCTTCCTCTCAGAAAGAAAGGCACTAGAGTCATCTTCTGCTCTGAGTCATAACCAGCACAAGTAAAAAGTCTGTTCATCCTGGACAACCAGTCCTCTGCTCTGTCTGGATCACCTGTCCCATCAAATCTTGGTGGATCAACAGTCTTGAATTTCTCCAACAACCTCATCTGATGTGGAGTGTCTCCCCTCCTTGGAGCCTCCATCACCTCTGGTTCCTCTTCCTCCTCATGAACATGATTTCTACGTTCATGAGCCCTTGGCACCTGCTATTGCTCAGCATGCCTTTCCTAATCCTAATGTGGGTCATTCTCCTCCTGGACAACATCTCTATCCCCATAATCTCTGAACATCTCAGTCACAAGGGTGTTCATGTTAGTGTTGTGCCCAAAAGCCAGTCATGAGATGATTGTATTTTTGCACATTGAGTCATGATATTTTATTAAGGCATTAATCCAGCAATTATGTTTGTAGTTTTGTTCCTGCGTAACTTAACAAACATAATTGTAACCCTAGAATAATGATATTCTTAAAAGTCCCTGGCCTAGTATTATTGTGGAGCGGGTTGCAATAATACATAACGACTAGCATATGTGGAGACTAATATGAGATATGTAGTCTACATATGGGTACAAGTTGGAGAACTTGTGTACTGGACCGACCCACCATGAGAACACTACATGGATCGTTATATGAGTGTCATAAGTGATTCCCATAGTGATCAGGGTATATGTAGTCCTTNTCGACAATCTTGTCACTTGGGTAGCAATGATGTGTTGCTAGACACCGCTCATTGCTTATGATCATAAATGTGATTTATGATCATTGCCAACGTGATAAGAGCCTATTGGGTCGCACACATAGAGCATTTTGGATCATTAGAGTGCATGGGCTAATTATTTGGGTTATGGTTTCACTTTAATTTCGTATTAATAATGGGCCCAAAAGTTGAGCCATTATTAAGCCCGAAATTAAATCCTAATTGGATTAGGGCTTTGAAACCTATTAGGCCTGGAAGTTGAGTCTCACTATAAATACAACTTTTAAGTGAGAAATTCGCAGGTCTCCTTGCCCTAGCCTCCAAAAAGGACAGCCGCACTCTTCTCTTGCAATTCCTTGGAGGACGCAAGCTAGCACTGCGAGCGCAAGAGAAACGCATCTACCGGGACGTGGTGGAAGCGTGGTGATCCCGAGATGCTCGTGTGGATACCATAGAGAGCCTGAACACGTCAACTGTTCAGGTTTTGTGATTCGACTCTACAGTTGAGTGAGAGATCTCAATCGAAAATTAGGTATGAAAATTTTCGAACACCCGGTTTACCCCGTTTCACTTGGATCCTGGAGGGTTTCGGTTAAATTCCGCTGCGCTGTTTGGCTCCCGAAACCCAACAGTTCATACCCTATGCAACTTGGGCCATTGCCTCTGTCAACCCTTGTAATACCCTGGATATCTCATCTAGCCTCGCCTCAACGGGGTCACTAGAACCCTCACCAAGTTCCCTAGTTCTCCTTGAAGCTCCTAACCTAGTGTCACCCATAGCAACCTGCAACCATAGCCAGACAACATTCCCCATATGTTGGTCAGTACTAACTTCCTAGCACTTGAACTTTTCAATCTAGATCTTAGTCTTAGCCTCCAATATCTATGAAATGAGTCCTAAGCTCTGATACCAAAAACCCTGACACGACTGCCCGTGCCCTTGCCTAGGAAGCCCTGTGAGAGCTGGTCTCACGGTGGATTGCAATTGGCTAGTTGTGTATGTGTGCGGATTAAATCCCATGATACTAGTTGATTATCCTAGAATATGCAACATGCATGCTCTTCATGCTTTGACTTGGTTTATTAAAACCATAAAACATTAACTTGGCCAAGTAATTTATACACACAAAAAAGTACAAATAGCCAAAGCATACAAAATCAACATTTGTGTGAGTTTACTACACATAAAAACTCATGAGAACATTCATACTTAAAGTAGACTCATGCCCTCACCCAAGAGCAATCCTAGAGTCGAGGACTCCTCATAACATAGACTATAGAGGCAACTAAAAATACTGTATAAATGCAAGTCGCTACTGAGATCTCTTTGACTTAACTCCCACCTTGGATGCTAAGCCCAGTGGCGAGTGTCAAAAGTCCTTGCCAAGTGCTACCAGGCTCTGCAGCCAAAGGAAGATACTAGTTACTACTGTTACTTGACCAACAAGCCAACTAAGTACTTATGTAGACTAGAATCACAAGGATTCTCAAATGTCGTACCTGTACACACAAAAGAACACTACCGTGATAATCCTCAACGATTACCCGGTCCAGCAACCTTAGTATCTGCAAAACAAAACTAGGGAGTGAGAATTCAACAATTCTCGATACCTGCAAGAAAATTACTAGGACTGGACATATGATGAACATATGTAAATTGCTGCGAGCTCACACAGCATGAAGGTCTATTATGGTGGAACTTTGTAGACTAGGTCACGGTTAGGGGTGAAAATGGGCCGGGCCAAGCCTGAGCCCACTAGGCTTGAGGTCGGCCTCTTTGATATTCGGCACTACTCGGGCTCGAGCTCGAATTGCTCGAGCCCAAATTTTTAGGCTCAAGCTAGGCCTGAGGGCTCTTTGGGCTCGAATGACAATTACAAATCATTAGTCTTAGAATTATAATTTAGATGAAAGATAGGGACTGAATCTATAATTTTCTATAGAGATAGCGAGAGAAGGGAAAATGATAGATCATATCCTAAACTTTCTAATTTTTTTCAGCTTTACCCTGATTTCATAAATCTCACAAATGAGCCATCACCTTCCGCAAGAGGAGCCTGAAGTACGATTCAATTTGTAGCAGCATTGTCGGGTGCATGGGAGCGAGATCAACCAGCACAGTATCCAGCATCGGGAATCAGAATGAGCGAAGGTGAGGGACAGGAATTACCAAGGCCAAGCCACCAAAGGGAGTAGTCGACGCCGTCGCGCCGAGTAAGTGACTGGGTGCCGGTGGGGAGTCAGGGCAGCAGCCAGCAGGGGAGAGCCGGGATAGGGTCACTGGAGTCGGGAGTCGGCACTCAGGACTCAGGAGACCGGATGATATGATGGCTTGGCTAGCAGGGGAGAGTGACGGATGATTCTATGAGAGTCTCTAAGTCTGATTCTGATCTGAAGGCGCGCTGAGGCTGATCAGAAATTCTGAATCTGAAGACTGAGAGAGTCAAGATCGAGACTGGTCTGGAGGGAGAGGCCGAGAAAGGGACTGAGCGCGTCATGCATCTGGGACTAAGGGGAAGGGGCCAAAGAGGGGTGGGCTCCTAGGCCTAAAGGGAGGGTCCAATAAGGTAAAAATCGAGCCTGTTAAGCTCGAGGGCCTAAAGGGCCGAATATGTGTGGGCTCGAGCTCGGCTCAAAAATAATTCGAGCCCAATTCAAGCTCGAGCTCGAGCTCGAAAATACCCGACTCGAAAATCTCTTACTCGAGCTCGAGCTCGAGCTACCCAAATAAAGCCTGGCCCATTTTCAGCCCTAGTCATGGTACCTCTTTGATGTATACTAGATGAACAAGGTTTCACCTTGCGACCTCATAGCTACGGCACGGTTAGGCCGACAAGGGTTCTAAACCTCTCACGTGAGCTAGAGGTAGCTAATTATGCTCATTCACAACATAGTTTCCTTGCTTGTTGCACAAGCAACATCAAAACTCTACAAAACTCAAGGAAACTCTTATATTTTGTGGGACTTTTGAAGTCTTGGAGTACCCCCGGAATCCTTAGACCCTTAGGTACGCTAAGAACCCCCGTAGGTCTCACTTGGATCAAGCTAGCAAAATGTGAAATTTTGGGTCATTTTGTCTGTGGCGACACGTCGCCACAGTTGGTAACATTCGCTGACACTTCGCTGAATTGGCGACGCGTCACTGGGGTCAACCTGTAATTGGCGACGCCTCGCCAATCTGTAGAAATGCAGAAATTGGCACATTTTGCTGCTTTGAACTTTGGACGATTCCTAGACATACAAAACATGCATGGAATGCCTCCAAATTGATGGGTTTCGGGAGCCAAACAGCGTAGCAGAATTTAACCGAAACCCTCCAAGATCCAAGTGAAATGGGGTAAACCGGGTGTACGAAAATTTTCATACCTAATTTTTGATTCAGATCTCTCACTCAATTGTAGAGTCGAATCACAAAACCTGAACAGTTGACGTGTTCAGGCTCTCTATGGTATCCACACGAGCCTTTTGGGATCATCATGCTTCCACCACGTCCCGGTAGATGCGTTTATNACTGGTGAAAAAGTTTCATCATAGTCAATACCATGAATTTGCTTGAAACCTTTTGCAACCAATCGTCCCTTAAAGGTAATCACATTACCATCGATGTCAGTTTTCTTCTTGAAAACCCATTTGCACCCTATGGGTTTTACCCCTTCAGGTGGATCAACCAAAGTCCATACTTGGTTTTCATACATGGATTCCATCTCGGATTTCATGGCCACTAGCCACTTCTCAGAGTCAGGCCCTGACATAGCTTCTTGGTAGGTTGTGGGCTCATCATAATCCATGAGCATCACATCACTGGTGTGAGTCACGAGAAATCCATATCTCTTGGGCTCACACCGAATCTTACCAGACCTACGTGGGCTCTGTGCTGCAGGAACAGACTCTTGAACAACGTCTTACAGTGTCTGTTCAGATTCCATTTCAGGTTCGATGTCTCCTTGTTGTTCTTGAATTTCTTCAAGTTCTACTTTCCTCCCACTAGTTCCTTTAGAGATAAAGTCTTTCCCTAAAAAGACACTAGTTTGAGCAACAAACACTTTTTTCTCAGAAGGATTGTAGAAATAGTAACCCTTTGTTTTTTTGGGATACTCAACAAAAAGGCATTTTTGAGATTTGGGCCCTAGTTTTTCAGAGGATTGACATTTCACAAAAGTGTCATAGCCCCAAATCTTCATAAAAGACAAATTGGGACGCCTCTCACTCTATATCTCATATGGTGTCTTTTGAACCGATTTAGATGGAACTCAGTTTAGTGTAAAAGCGGCTGCCTCTAGAGCATGTCCCCAAAAGGAGTTTGGAAGGTCCGCTTGACTCATCATAGAGCGAACCATGTCTAACAGAGTTCGATTTTTCCTTTCAGATACACCATTCCATTGAGGTGTACCT
>KK900396.1:47995-88118 GCA_000696445.1 Aquilaria agallochum | reverse complement strand
ATACATAACCACTAGCATATATAGAGACTAATATGAGATATGTAGTCTACATATGGGTACAAGTTGGAGAACTTGTGTACTGGACCGACCCACCATGAGAACACTACATAGATCGTTATATGAGTGTCATAAGTGATTCTCATAGTGATCATGGTATATGTAGTCCTTCGACCTAAGATCATCAAGGTTCCCTACATGTGAGTCACATACTTTGATACTTTCCTTTGTTACTCGTAACTGAGTGAACTTGAAGGAGGTTATTGGGTATGTCATATATCATGCGGAGGGATTTGTATGATCAAGATGGGATTTGTCCCTCCTATGTAACGGGAGTGATATCTTCGGGCCCCTTGATAGAGTGAGACTTAGAAAAATGCATGGCCATGCTCAGGTGAGTTGATATACAATATCAATTTAAGTTGGTCTGCTCGGTAATCAGGAAACCAAAGATTGGGCTATAAGAGAGTGACACATTCCATGTCTCGTGCTTAGTCTTGATATCGTGGACAAAGGGACAATGGCATATATCGATGATGATCATAAAGGTTTAGTCAAATCATCGATAATCTTGTCACTTGGTTAACAATGATGTGTTGCTAGACACTGCTCATTGCTTACGATCATAAATGTGATTTATGATCATTACCAATGTGGTAGGAGCCTATTGGGTTGCACACATAGAGCAATTTGGATCATTAGAGTGCATGGGCTAATTATTTGGGTTATGGTTTCACAATAATTTCGTATTAATAATGGGCCCAATAGTTGAGCCATTATTAAGCCCGAAATTAAAGCCTAATTGGCTTAGGGCTTTGAAACCCATTAGGCCTGGAAGTTGAGTCTCTCTATAAATACAACTTTTAGTGAGAAATTCGTAGGTCTCCTTGCCCTAGCCTACCAAAAAGGACAACCGCACTCTTCTCTTGTAATTCCTTGGAGGACGCAAGCTAGCACTGCGAAAGCAAGAAAAACGCATTTGTCAGGACGTGGTAGAAGCGTGGTGATCCCGAGAGGCTCGTGTGGATACCATAGAGAGCTTGAACATGTCAATTGTTCAGGTTTTGTGATTTGACTCTACAGTTGAGTAAGAGATCTCAACCAAAAATTAGGTATGAAAATTTTTGAACACTTGGTTTACCCCGTTTCACTTGGATCCTTTGGGTTTCTATTAAATTCCACTACGCCATTTGGCTCCCGAAACCCAACACTATTTTGGTCCTAAACCTATTAAAATTGTTTTATTTTAGCCCCTCATCAGATGAGATTCACAAACTCTAGAATAATTGTCTGACATATTCTTGAATGAAGCAAGTTAAATTTACAAAGAAAAAAAAAGATGATTTGAATTTATTAACAATAAAAAAATTATTTTACAGATTAAATTTATTGTAAAATAGTTACCCAATATTTTATGTTATGATGTAAAAAGTTGTTATCATATAAATACTTTAAGTTAACAAAACTCATCTAATGGTAACCAAAATGAAACTATAATTAAATGTTAGAGATGATTCATACATTTACTCAAAAGACTAGAGTGTGTGTCTATATATATACACGCACATTACAATTTTCTTTTGAGTTCCCTAGCTTTACCCAAATCTTCTACCTCACACCGTGCATGCATTTATGCCATGACAAGGGTGCAAATAAGTGATTATTAGGTGGGTTTGGGGTGTGGATCCTAGTAGAACATAGTCAACTGATTGGAAAGGCGGAAGGAGTGATTGGGAGTTGTTACCATACGACCAAAGTAGGTGGGATTATAGTATACCAAACCTTTACTTCTAAGTAAATTATGCAGACGGTCTCTAACATTTAATTACCATTTTGTTCGAGCCCCTAACCTATTAATTGTTTTACTTTAAGACTAAACCTATAAAAAACATTTTATTTTATTCCTAAATCAATTAAAAACATTTCATATAGGCTCTTGTTAGACAAAATAAATTAACCCAAAGCATTTGTTTGATAACATCTTTGTAGATTATAATATAAACTATTCAGTAAGTCTCTTACAATAAATTTAATTTATATAATAAATTTTAGTAGTTAATGAACAAGTCAAATTAATTTCTTTCTTTCTTTGTAAATTGACCTTATTTCATTCAAGAAAAAGCTACTAATTTAAATTGCCTATTGGTTGCCAATAAAACCTAAACAGCTTAAATTTACTGGAAGACAATTATTGAATATTTAAATTAGAATTTCAAAAATATGTATGAGAATATTATTCTAAGGTATTGGATTTCATCTGGCAAGAAACCAAAATAAAATAATTTTAATAGGTTTATGACCAAAACAAAATATTCAATGTGTTAGAGACTAAAATAGAACAGTAATTAAAGGTCAAGGACAATCTATGCTATTTACTCCTTTACTTTTTATTGTAAATTCACCCCTAACCTCTCAACTGCTACATATGAATAACAAAACTAGGTCGAATATGCAACAATTCAGAATCTAGGGATAAAATTGTAATGAAAAGTAAAGCTTTAAGACCCCTAGTATTATTTACCCAAGCTAAAAACAACAAACCGGTAGTTGAGATAATACATTTTGATTGGAATTAAATAATACCTTATTTAACATATTTTTTCTTTCACTAATGTTTATTTAGAATCTCTATTATTTGAATGCTCTATCCACCTAATAATTATTTAAATAATTTTTTAAAGTAATTAGTTTTTATGTATTTTAATTGATTTATTCAAAAGTCCCATGTACCATTATATATTCTTTCCCATAATTCCTATATTCTAGATTTTTTTTTGGAAAACCTGGACTACCTAATTGTTTAAATTTTTTGCAATTTTTTGAGTTACTCCCTGATTGTTTAAATTTTTTGCAAGTATTTTGAGTTCCTTATTTTACATGAATTTTTAAAGAAAATTAAGTATTGTTATTGATTTTTCTTTTCATTGACATAAGTAGGAGAAAAATATATTAAAAAATTAATTAATTTCTAAAAAAATTAGTCAAATAATTATTAGATTGATTTATTACTAAAAAAAATTGATTCTAATTAAAAATTAGTAAAATAAAAAATTATATTTTAAATAATGTATTATTTAAACAATGTATTGTTTAAATAATACATCTAAATAGCTTTAAGGGTCCCAAACATTTTCTTTTCATTAAAAATTCACCAATAATCTCTCAATCGTTGTATATTTATCCTAATTCTACCATTGATTAATGTTAATTGCTAGTCAAAGGATGAATTTGCAATGCCAAACAAAGATTTGGAACAAATATGCAATGATTGAAACATTAGGGATGAATTTGTTACAGAAAGTAAATCTTCAGGACCCCCGGTACTATTCACCTGAACTAAAAACAACGACCCGATGGTTGATATAATACATTTTGAGTGAGTGGAATTAAACATTACCTTATTTAACATATTTTTTATTATACTAATCTTTATTAAGAGTCGGCATTATTTGAATACTATATCCACCTATTAACTATTTAAATAATTTTTTAAAGTAATTATTTTTAACATATTTTAAGTGATTTATTCAAAAGTCCCATGAACCATTATATATTCTTTCTCATAATTCCTATATTCTAGAATTTTCTTTTTTTTTGAAAACCGAAACTATCTAATTGTTTAAATTTTTTGCAAGTTTATTGACTTCCTTATTTTACATGAATTTTTAAAGAAAAGTTAGTACTTTTATTGATTTTTCTTTTCATCAAGACAAGTAGGAGAAAAATGTATAAAAACTTAATTAATTTCCAAAAAATTATTAGATGGATATCTTATTTAAATAAAATTGATTCTAAAAAAAGTTTGTAAAATAAAAATATATATCAAACAATGTATTGTTTAAATAAATTATCTAAATAGTACTAAGGGTCCCAAACATTTACTTTTCATTACAAATTCATCCATAATGTATATTTTTCCCAATTCTGTCATTGATTAATGTTAACTATTGGTCGGTGGATGAATTTGCTATGCTAGACAAAGGTTTGGAATAGATATGCAATGGTCGAAATGTTAGGTACGAATTTGTAATTAAATGTAAATATTTGGGACCTTTGGGGCACGCTATTTACCCTTGAAAATATGGATTGCACCTCTCATCTGTTCGGACTAATTACTAACATGCTAATTCGATCAATTTAAATCGAAATTATATCTTAGATGTAAATGTTTCCTAAAATGTTCAAATGAACTATTGAAATCCATAATCTTCATATCACAACATTCATGAATTCTAATATTTTTTTTATGTACATCGAGTAACTGCATAACTTAGCACTATTTGACGGAGTTTGGTAGTAGAAAAAAAGTTATATTCAACATGGTGTTAGTTAGGTTTGGAGGACTTTTCAAATTTAGAGTTGAGGGAAATTTTGGTCCATTTTAAAAGCTTTTCAGGGGTTCATCTAAGTCAAAAGTCTTACTGTGCAAATGTTCGACTTGAGAACTTTTGAGGGTTGCTCGTGCAACTGTAACATATTTAACTGGCTCATGATTATATCTTGATCTCTCGCTAAATTATCCAAACCCATTAAATTTAATTTGTTAAATTGATAAATCACAATAAATAGATATATACCCATCCCAACTATTGCAACTCCTAATACACAGATCAAATTTCACAACTTGTTCTTTTATTCAAATCCTTGAAATAAATTATATATTTATGTTAATCAGGCATAAACAACAATTTTATTACAAGGGAAATGGATTAAAGCAAAATTCAAATAACTTAATTAAAACTATTATTCAGTTGAGTTACATCCTAAACCAAGATTTAACAATAACACCAATGACATAACCCTCTCTTTCTCTCTCTCCCTCTCTCCCTCTCCATCTCCCTCACCATCTATAATTCTTGATTCCAGCTTCTATTCATAGTTCTCCTCTCCAGCAGCCAACCCTCCCCAAATTTACATACCGCTCCAACCCCTTAATACCCAAATTTCAAAAATACCCTTCACTTAAAATACATCAAACTATTACCAAAAAAATAAAAACAAAAAACTCCCTTAATCCTAAATTACACGAGCTACTTCATATTTTAGGATTTCTAATATATCTTGAACAAGTTGATGTTTCATATTTAATAAATGTTTCTATGAAGGTAAAGTTTGGAAAGGCAATAAAAAGCCAAAATTTACCTAAAACTATATGAGAAAGCAAATTGGTTAGAGAAATTATGATGAATGGAGTATTTAAATCAAGTAATAAAAGACACAAATTTTCACACCCATTAAAATGTCTTGCAATTTAGCCTTTTTGCTACAAAATAATCCGGTTAACTCCTTTGCGTGCCACTTAACCTAAATAGAGACCATTCAATTATAATAAAATTAACTTAAAGTAAGTATAAAAATTAACACACAACTTAAGGTGATTGCTCTCTTGGGTGCAGCAGAAGAGAATGAGTTATCACCATAGTATAAGGAAACTCATGCTATCTATAACAATTGTTGTCTATATAAAAATAGAGACAATAGGAATTGATCATTACTACCCTTCAAGGGATATGGATCAACAGAATTGTGAAATGAAGAAGCTTAACATCCTTCTCAAGAGCAATCATGTCGTCTTGCTCCTCAGGTTCACCCATGGCCATCCATGCTTTAATCCGATCCCTACACTTCAATGACAAAGATCAAGTTCCTCTTCCATGGTTCATCTTTTCCGCACATGCACTTTCATTCGGGCTCCCTCCAGTAGAAATCGGTTTTGTACATTACATTTTTTTGGACAACATCACAAAAAAAGTAATCAGTACATATCATCAGTCTGTTTTATGGGGTAAGCTTCCCACAACTCTTTGTAAACCTACGAGAAACTCACCTATAACCTTTTTATGTTGTTGCTGTTAATTTTGACAATGGCATCTCCTATAACTCACACCAATGTCGACCGCTCCACACTATCCTCTGCATTGAAGACAACAGGTACATCGAATACGAGATTTCCAAAGGCTTCATTTGGCAGCCGCAACACCATTCTCCTCTTCGAGTCAACCGGGATAGAAACAAGCGAATGTTTTTACGATTTATAGTTCTATCTCAGCAAGGCCATGGCACACCTCCAGATGAAGGCCACAGCAACCTCGAAACCAGATAGGTGCTAACTTTACAAACTCTAAGTTAATGGCTCAAGCTTTGAGATCATTCAAAGCTTATGAATCAAATGCAAATCTTCTAGTGACACACTTCATAAGCTCCTTCTGAAAAGCCATGCCAGACCATGATATTGAACCTGGAGGTAGTCATCAAAGTTCATTTAGGAACAAAGATAGGGCCATGAAACTTAGGACAATAACCACAAGTGACCTATAGGAAAATGTGGTATTGGCTAATCATCAATTCAAGCATTTTTCCCTACAGTTTACACCAGCTATAAAATGACGCCATTATATTTCATGATCATAAATTTGCATATAACTTCTGCGGTGAATGTATGAGCCTCGGTGACCAATTGCTCAGCTTTTCACTTTTTGGTGACTAAAGACTCGGTTATCAATCGGTCAGCAAAACATTGGTCACCGAAGGTGACCAACTTAATGACCTAATTTTAAAATCAAATTTCAAATTCTAATTCTAAACACCTAAGTTCAAATTAAAAAAAATTTTATTCATTTTTCAAAAGTTTTCAAATAGCTAGTTTTAAATTTTTTCAATAGTTTTCACCCACATATTCAGTAACATGAGATTGCAAGGTTTAATGGTGGGTTTGATTGGTCAAGTTCTGTTACTTTCAATGACCCTTACCGGATTACAAATAGGATTTGGGACATTATTACCTACTTCACCGAAAGCAATAACATGAACAACTAGAACAAACTGAGCATAAATTGAGATTTGGGATGGACAATTTGGGACAACGAGTTCTGTAGGATGAAGAATAAGAGCCACTAAATAAAGAAGTGATTAAGACTTTTCTGCCAAAGAATGTGATAGACTTGACGGATATTGAGGAGTTGTTACATCTGTGGAAAGAGTACAAGAGAGCCATCAGAGGTGACGGATGTGGTGGAGTATACCATTGGAGACGTTGTTGAAGTCGGAGACGATGTGCTTAGGTGGGAGGGCAATGGCCTTATCAGTGGGACAATTGGTAGCCATGACCGAAGTTTCAAAGCACTAGTAGGAGGCTGCTTTGCTAGGACTCGGAGGTGAAGAGGGGGATGAAATGGAAGTTGTGAGAGAGGGAGATAGAGTCTCTTTCCAAACATCCATCACAACTCACCAGCAAATAAAGATAAAGAGAGTGTGAGAGGGACAACGAGGGCTTTTATCTCAACTCTCTTTTTCCCATTCAACTCCATCATTTTCCTTTATTTCTTGTGTTATTTTTTTTCCTTTACCTCGACTCACAAGTAAAAATTGACAATTGTTTGGTTTTTCCATGAGGAGAATGACCGGGTTAGTGATCGCAAACAGTCATCAATTGGTCAGCATCTCTCCATTGAAAATTGTGTTCCCTTTTTGGTGACCGATATGATGACAGAATACATTATGACTGATATTTCAATCACACATGACGCTTGCTGAAACCTAATCTTCTTGCAGTATGGCCAAACTAATTACATATTTTTCATTATGTTGTCCTAGATTTTTTAGATTATAATGAAGAGGTGTGGCCTTAACTTTTAAAGTTAGTTTCAAAATCTGGTTTTGGATTGGTTAAGTTTGTGTCTTTAACTTTTAAAGTTAATTCAGGGTCAAGNGATTGCTGCAGACATTTGACGCTACCTATGAATGAGGCCTACGTCTCAGTACCCTCCATGGTTGAAGCACTAGTAATTAATTTTGGAAGATTTTCGGAACCCCATAATGCTAATTAATTCTAATGTAATATTGCCGATTATATAAATCAAGTTTATTTGTTATTAACTGAAATCATTACGTGAAAGTTTTTGACTAATTAACTTTGTGTAATTTCTTGTTATTAAATTCTTTTTCCTAAAACTTTTGACCGGACTTGGAACCCAAAGTCTGTACTCAAAATTCTTTGTTATTAACGTGGAAACCATCTTGTGCTGGCTACATTTCTCCAAATTAGCACATCACCCGCAGCAATTAACAGTACAAACTACCAAATACGGAATAAATCACACACGCACGCAAACATGTAATGACAAACACAGATAGCATAGCCTATGTGCATTGAACACAAAACGTATGACCAAAATATGCCAGTCGGTAGAATGAATAGCCAGAGAGGCTTACAACAGCATTGATCTTAAAAACTAACCCAGCTTTCCACACATCTCAATCAAATCAATCTTAGATAAGATGTTGACATGTGGAACTTCTAGCGCCAGCATACTTGCTTGGGTCATACAAAGATGAGAATCAAGTAGATTGGCGACTACATTAGGAAACAAAACTAGAAACAAACTTTTCATGCATCTAATATCAAATACTCCCTCCATTGGCCTCGCTTGAATTGATCCTTTTACATTTTTTAACCAAAGTTTAACATGAATATATTCATATTAACGTGTATTATGAAAATTAATTAGAAACTATAATCTTTAAAACTGAATTTTTATATGTAAAAAGTTCATATTTTTATGATAAATTATTTAAAGAAAATTATAAATTGATTACTGCTAATAGTAAAAAAGATAGCTTTTGTAAGACAAATTGAGTACTTATTATTATCCAAAGAGGTAACGGTCGCAACAAAATAAATACCAAGAGATCTAACTTCTTAATGAGCTTCATGATTACATTATTCGCATGATAGAACTATCAGTTATGTACGGAACCAGCCCAAGCTGGATCTGAGAACTGAAGGTATGTAAATTAAAATAGGGTAAAGTGCACGAGGAATCTGGAAGCTATGCTTTATATCATAGGTTCAACCCAAAATTATCAACTACTACAACATAGCATAAACCTCAATTCCTTCCCTAGACCACAGTCATCTGTCATTTGTCGCCCATTGACTCCTCTTCCTGTTCTTCCTTGTGTTCTTAAACTCCTCTAATCTCTTTTATTTCAGTGAGACCCTAAATCTAAAATTGGAGAATCGACCACTGGTGCTACCCACTCCGAGGTAGTCCAATTATGGTGCCAAAACTGTGCATTTAAACTCCCAGGTTTGGTGTATCCTGTAGGTCATCAGAACAACACCCCTAGTGTAGAGACTCAAGTGACCCTCTTGAGCACTATGTAAATACATGCATATTGGTCTAACCATAACACACATATTTTCATTTATGCACACTATGGAAGCTAAGAAGGAAAACACTAGCACAAGTGTTAGTTTTGGCTTCCACACATTAGGCAATCTTTTTAAGTCCTACTGACCAGGTACTGCACCTGTAACTTTCAGTAATAAACTGTATCATTCTAGCCACATACCCCCCTGTTTTATTTGCTTCATTATCAATTGGAGACTTATAGAAAACCAAGGAATTTTTTTTTACATCAATATCCCACCTATGGACCAAGTTATGGATTTTTTAAGTTGGTTACAAAATTCTGACCAAATGAACAGTAACTCAGTCAATGTTGCAACGTCATATCTTTGGCTACAGGGCTCTAAATCCAGAAATTCAAAACCCCAGTTAACGCTCTAGATGTCCATATGGTCAAAATTTCATATCAAGATTCATTCTACACAGGGAGATATTAAACTTTAGGTCCAGAGTCGAAATTCTAGCAACTTTTGGGCCATTTTGCCCATACATTTTTTCCAAACCATGCAAACGCTTCATTCACAAGGGGAAAGCCCTCCAAGGCTATCCCATATATGTCCATTACACATAGGAATTGCATTCCCTTTCTTTTAACAACTTTATGTGGTCAAAACAGAATTTACAAGTAAGCAGCCCATCATTCACACTTAGGCAGCTTTGCACCACATCACTTACATAGCGAAAACATTACTCAAATGTTCTCATACTTGTCTCATTTTTCATACACTACATGTACATGCATACATTCACTACAATATGGTCTTAACTCATCTAAATACGCACCCTAGGTAATAGGAGGTCCTAAGACACAATGGACTCCAAAAACAGGATGCTGGACAGCTGCTGCACAACACAATAAGTACCACCATTAAAAATACCAAATGTGCTCCTAAAATCACAAAAATTTCCAGATCATAACTAGACATATGGAAGTTCATGTACCTGAATTTTCAGATCAAAAATCAAACTACAAAGATTAGTTTGAAGGTGATCTGTCAGCTGGACCTGAAATGACAGAATTGAGGGGAGTAAGTTTCATTGAGAAACTTAGTAAGGGTAGCCCTTGGATTCAATAGGCAATGTAACCATCATTAAAACCTGCATCCAAAGACACTAAAACACAAANCAATTTGGTCCTCCAATAGCACTTTCATACCATTCATATCCTTCCCATAACTCTCCAAATCTCTTTTGTGAAAGTTTTACAATTGAGTACCCGAATTTTCAAAATCTTACGAAAAAGTCCATAAGTTGCTTGACAAACAAGCAATCCTTAAGGCTTTTCTTGGGGACTAAGTTACCAACTTGGAACACTTTTAAGGAGGTGTTAATCATACCTTTTCCCCCCCACACTACAATCACTATGGTGAAAATTACACAATATAATGGTTTTTAGCCATTATGACAACCTTGTAATTCTCCCATTTTGTGAGGTGGTAACAACCGGCCTCATATGGTTCATTAGATGTGAGTGACAAAGTCACTAACCTGGGCATCAACCTGAAAGTCCCTCGGTAAAGGACGGTTTCTACCACCGTGTAGCAAACATGCTAGTTCCATATCCATATCAGTTTGATGACGTTGTTCATCATATGGCCACAGCATTCCATAGGAGAAAATTTTGACTAATCTCAAGAATTGGAAAAACTTGAGAACCATAACTGAAAAACCCATATCCATGGTCCTGGTTCTGTTTAGTTCTCGGGTTAGCCTAAATATTTTTGAAACCATGAATATTTTGGGTTGGTTCAATTCCACCAAAAAACACTAACCAACCCAACCCATGCTCACCCTTATACTTTCTCATAATTGAGCATTTGGTACAAGAGGAAATGATTACATTCTTGAGTTAGAATTAAACGTAAGAAAGTTAATTTCCCAGATTTGGCATCCAAAATCACCATTTATTCTATTAGTTATATTCTTATGAGAATGCAAGGCCCCTTGATCTAAACTATAAAAGAAGCCATCAATACCTTGTTCAACCTTACTAGAAGCTAAGAAATGATCTTGTAAAATTAGCTTATTAAACTATAGGACTAATGGAATTGAGTAATACAAAACCTTTCTTCAAAGAAAATGCTCAGAATTACAAATAAAAAGAGAAAAAATTAAGGGGGAAACGAAGCTGCCAATTGGTGAGTTATCATCACCCTACATCTATGGACCATCACTATTGACCATCACTGAAAGGAATGCAAAAGTCATAAGGTGTATTGAACAATCGGATGAAGGGTTAAAGCTGTATCAAGTGTACCAGATAAAACTTCTAAAACCTCATAGTAATCTATCAACAAAGTAATAAACTAGAAGTGATGATTAGCTGCTAGAGATTAAGCTCCATATATAGCTCAAAATTTGGCTTCGATGGCTAAATCATAATGGAAAAGTAAAGTTCCCTAGCAAATTTGAGGAAGCCCATTAGATCAGATTCATTCCCAATCAGCAATGCCTACGCCTGATGTCTGATGTTGTCCCTCATCAGTAATAAATAAATCTAGCCCACCAAGGGGTTTAGATTCAAGTTGCTACCTATGAAAGAAATATTCTGGGTGGGGGATTATGAAGGTTAATAGTTCATTTCTTGTGGAATTCCCTGGATAGAAAAAACTAACCAAGCAGATCTTCCCTCTGAGCAAGTAATGATGGAACATGGAAAGTGGCATTGTGGAATACACATTCATTTTTAACTGATCCAAATAATTCAAAGAGTGGAGAGAAGAAAGCAAAACTAGTCAGGAAAATAGTGTTGTTTATGACTCAATAGGTCAGTAAGTAATGCTTCAAAAGATGGATACAAAGTAGATGAAGGTGGAGAATAAAAATTGCCCCATAAATCCTTCATTCCAAGACATTCCCAAAAAAGGTGAAACATGATTTTCAGAGAAGATTGACTGCAGGAGCATATCGGATTAACAATGCCATAATAGTTATAAAGATTTACTGCCATTAGCAGAGATCGTGATAGACACTTCCAAATAAATATTTTGAACTTCTAAGGATTATCAAAAGCACATAAAGCTTTGACAACAACAGAGAAATCGTGATGTGGATGTCATTGGAGAAAAGTACTTGTCGCATTTAGGAAAAGAACCGACTTCTTCTAGAGCTCAAGAGCATAGCCATTTTTAACTGTAAAAGAACCTGTGGAGTTGCCAAGCCAATGAATGGATTCTAAAGCACCCTTAATAACCAGTATTACAATGTTGTAGATCAACTCAACAATTTATGATGGGAACAAATTATGTTGAAAAGGGATGTTCCAGCTCAATCGATAAGGGACAAATAGATTTGTAACATAGAGATTGGAATCCTTGTCCCCATCACCTAGTAGTAGGTTCAAATGTGTTGGACATATTCTTGGGATCCAGGCATCTTCCTAAACCTTGATTATAGACCCATTGCCCACCGTCCATTGGATGTAATCTTGGAGAAGGGTCCAACCATGCAGGAGACTACACCAAATCGGAAATCAATTACATGGGGCCTTAGCAATCCAAACAGAATGAGATTCACCACATTTTGTTGAAGTAACCATATAAACTAGAGATTTACTACTATCAATGAAAATACGCGAAAAGGTTTCACTCAGCAGGATTTAGTTACAGAGACCTAGATCCTTAATACCAAGTCCCCCAAGTCCTTTAAAGATATGTAAAAACCTTTGGTGCTAAAGGTGGACATCAATTTTCTCTCCAAAACCTAACCACTAGAATTGGACAAATTGAACAGATAAATTATCTGCCAAAGTCGCAAGAACTTTCAATAAAGACATAACAAAATTGGGAATAGATGATAAGGTGGATTGAATGAGGGTAAGATCCTTGGCAAGACTCAAAAGATTCCACCTTCAGTTTGTAAGCTGATTGCTGACTTTATCCATTATGAATTAGAAAGATGATTGCTGACTTTAAGAATTGGAAAGACGAGCATCGAGATAAATCTTATAAGAATGGAAGACAGAGATAGTTTTGAATTCTTTTACTATCTAAAAATGGCAACATTTGCACAATATCATCATACTAAAGGCCTGAAACCTTATGATTCAAGAGCTATTTTAACTTTTAGAAATTAATTCTTTGACCAGTTTCAACCTCAAAATCCATGATAGCTTGATGGAAAGCTTGAATAGCCAAAACAAATGGCTTAAAGCACACAAGACAATCATCTACAAAGAACAAGTGATTAATCACTGGACCATTGTTACTAGCATAAAGCCCTCTAATAACTCTAGGCAATTGAAGTCTTTGGTAGGGGTGTTCATCTAGCCTGGTCAACCTGCAAAATAAGTTGGCCAAAACCAAACCAAATTGATATCAATATGACTTTCATTCGGGTTAAGGTTGGGGTGGGTAGTGAAAAGGTGCACCTAATTATTCATGTGGGGCATGGCAAGTTTTAATTATAAAACCTGCATAAACCTGATCTGATATGCTTCTTCTTTCACATACTAAATTTTAATCCCTAATAACATGATAGCAGTGCTCAGAACTCACTCCTTTCTTTCTTTCTTCATGATTTGTTTTTTACTTATTTATAACTATTTTGAATTAAGAAGTTTTTTTTGTAAAAAATCACATGAGGCTTTGGCTATTTTGTGCACATCTAGTTTCTATTGTTGAGAATTAAAATTGGCCAATATGACATACATATAGGTTAAGGAGCAAAGAGATAGAAATGAGACAAAAGAACTAAATTATTTAGTTATTTATGCACATTACTGTTGGAATTCTTGGCGCACCAAGATCCTTTTAAGGTAGGATTTGAGCTCATTGAGCTAACTCTAGCTTGAACAGCTATCTAAGGCAGCTAGAAGTAGCTCCCTTTAGCTCAAGTTAGCTTATGTCAGCTCATTACAGCTATAAGTAGCTCAGAGTAGCTGGACTTCAGCTCAAGTCAGCTTACTTCAGCTATAAGTAGCTCAAAGTAGCTGGACTTCAGCTCAAGTTAGCTCAAGTCAGCTCAAGTCAGCTCACTTCAGCTATAAGTAGCTCAAAGTAGCTGGACTTCAGCTNTGAGAGAAAATTGTTCTCCTCCTATTTCCTTTAGAGGCCGAAATATTAAACACTTCTTGAGAGCATTGTGGGTGGATTTACATAGAGATTGTTCATCTCTATTCAAGCTTCAAGGTGCCCCTCTAAGATCAAGTTCTCCCTCAAGGTTTTGCCAAAGATAACCAAGAAGAAAGGTGCACATCTTTTCTTGGTTTAGTAGCATGTTAGGTTTCATTTCTTATGTATGTTCTTAGTACCATGCTAGGATTTATTTAACACAACATGAATGTGATCTTGATATGTTATATAACATGTTATGCATGCTTATGTTGAATTGAAATGAACGAATATGCATGTGGCATATACAAGAAGAAAGATAACATAAAAGTATGTTATCATAAGATCCTGAAAATCTTCAATTACCACAAGTTGGTGTTTCTTTATAATATATAGATTTGTGGCTATGAGGGTGAGCTTTTGCAGTTGAATTTTCTTGTTCGCTTATTGATATCAAGGTTATTTGAGTTTTGAGATCATTATTTGAAACCAAAGTAAGTTTAAACCATACTTTCTATTTTTTGTAGGTTTTTTAATTTTGTAGTATTGTTATACAATTGATTTGCCTTTTTTTGAGAGTTTTAGGCATATGAAATTTTATTTGAATTAAGGCATTTTTTAATATAAATTAAAACTTGAAGTATAATTGTATGTTTTTTTTAATCTGATTTGTAACTATTTTGGATAAAAATTATTGTCTTACATGAAAATATAAAAACTCGGTCATACCAATCTGACCTGAACCAGTTTTTATACGGTTTAGTTTGTCACAAAGTTTAAGGGTATGTAAGTAGCGTTGGGTAGTTAATTAGGAAACCCGGTCAATGATGCAGGTAGGGTCGAATTCACATGAAACCCAGTCATACTTGACCTGCAAACATCCCTAGCCTTTGGAATCAACAAGAAAAGGTTTCCACACACAAAATAAAGATATATGGGAATAACAGGTATCCTTGACAAATTCCCACTAATGGAAATAACAATTCAATACTACATCTATTAACCGAAATGGAATATGATACTGTCATCATATATTGCATAATAAGATGGACCCATTTCTCTGAGAACTTCATGACATAAACAACTCGCTCAATAAAAGACCAACCTAGCCTATCATAAGCCTTGCGAATATCCAATTTTAGAATATCTTTAGAAATACGAGGAGACCCGCAAACTAGGGAGTACGTGTAATAGCATTCAAATGTTCATGGGCTATAATAATATTACCTTGAATGTGATGGCCAGAAACAAAAGTAGTTTGGAACCGAGAAACTAGGGAGTGTAGAACCAGCTTTAGGCAGTTAACCAAGGCCATAATAATGACTATATACAGAGTATTATGTAAATTGATGGTGCAATCATCAACTATGCAGGTGTCCTTGATCTTGGGGATGAGAGTTATAAAGGTGCAATTGACATGCTGGAGTAGGAAACCACCATTAAGAAAAGATAAAGTAGCCTCTATCACGTCTGATGACGTGACACACCAAAAGCACTTGAAGAGTACTGGTTGAAGACCATTAGGGTTTGGAGCTTTAAAATTTGCTTGATAGAAAATTTCCATACGAAGTTTATAGTAAACGGAACTAGGAGGGATGCATGCTAAATGCAAAACCTTTTACACAAACTAAACATTTTAATTTAGCCAAACAAAGTTCTAATTAATCCCTCATGGTTCGGCTCCTCCCTAGCCCTTGCCCCTTTTTACCTTGTCTATTATTATTTTACTTTTTATTTTTTGTTTTTATGAAACTTTACCTTGTAGTTGTACTATTATATCTAATCTTGACCAATCAAACAGAAAACATAAAGTTTAAATAGGGTTGTAAATAAATAAACCATTCGGTGAACTATTTGACAAGAGTTCATTTATGTTCATTTATTTAGTGAAATCAATGAACAAGAACAAAATTTTCTATTTGGTAGGTAAACAGACAAATTCAAAGAAGGAATCATTTTTCTATTTATGTTCATTTATTCATTGTTTTTGTCTATGTTTGTTTATATACTTCATCTGTTTCATAAAAACTAACCTTTTAGTGCTGATGCCTTAAAAAATGGGCCAACAACCTAGAGTTCATGTCGAAGGCTTAAGGACCTTTGCTAGACATCCCAAGTTATTTTTTCTGAGTGAGGCCATTTGACCAACCAAGGTTATAGGTTGCGCACTTCATTGTGAATAAGATCATTGTGAGGGCCCCATGTTTTGGAGATAAAGCTTACTCCCCTAAAAGAGAAAAGATAGTTATGTACGAGGAACAATTAGAGCTAGGCCTTCATCTTCCTCATTAAGGCTATTAGACAGAAGAGGTACATATTGGGCTCTTAATTAGGACACCACATCTGAGATTCAGCATCCTCATACGTCTCCTAACTTTATCTAGTTTTTTTTTCTGGTTCTAACAATTGATACTTGGTGCAGCCTATTCTCTCTTCTAGTCAGACATTTATAAACAAAGTGTTACTGGCACTGACCAGAGTGGAGGATCTTGCCAAGCAAAGGGTTTAAAGAAGTCTTGGGATCTTGCTTCAATTCTTTCTCCAAAGAAACTTCATAGCAACACTATTGCTCGAGTAAAAGCCTCTAACTCTATCCAACCGATCCCTGACTAACTAGTCTCAACTAGGCTTGACACTCTTGCTTGACCCATTTTCATTTCTTAGGCTATGGTGGTCCTCCAGAGCTCCATCCCATTGGCTATGGTGATCCTTTTAAGCTCCAACCACGATCCGTCAGAAGTTCCAAGGCATGATCGAGGGAAAAGGAGGATACAGTCGCCTTATTCTTTACCAGAGGACTTGGGCAGTACCATCGAAGAGTGTTTCGGGCATACTGTGTTGGATTTGATCAGGTTTTTCCATGTTAATACCATCAATTTAGCTCCTAATATTTTGGTTGTCATCATTGCAGTAAAGGAATAAATGTTTAGGTGGTCTCCCCATGCTGTCCCAGAATTAGAGGGTAAGACTCCTAGAGAGGGTGTCCTAGTGTACCCTTAGGTGGAGTTATTTATCAGGGAAAACCTTATGAAGGTGGTTTTTTTCTTGTGTCACATAGATGCAATCTCAGAGGTTGTTCATTCCCCAATCAAGCCTTTATTCTTGCCAACCCCGAATGTCAGCATAGGTAACAAACTTTTAATTGGAATTGTATTGGCAACAACTGTGTCCATCATTATTGTTGAGTTTTTGACACATATTTATCATTCAAGTCCTCTTTCTTCATTTCCTCAGTATCCTCACTCGGTTACATGGCCTGCTACCCAGTAAGGACTAATGGGATGAAGTTATGGCCAAGTGTAACATGCTACAGAACCCCCACTAGAGATTCATTCATTTGACAGCATCTTTGTGAATCATTGGTTGGTATTGTTGAGCATGTGACTTTGCAAACCATGCTCATTGGTGGGTGCTATTGGTACATCCAAGATAGTGGTTTGAGTGCTAAGGATTCCTTTTATGAAATCAACATGGACTTTGCTTAGGTGAGGGGCCTTTGATTGTTTCCTTCCTTTTATTTTATTTTCTTTATTTGTATATCTTTCTTTATTTTTTATCTTATTCTCTCTCTATTTTTTTACTTGCCTTTTTTGCTCTTCATTTTGCACAAGCAACCTCTACTTATGTTATAAGGGTAAGTCTTCTCAAACGAGAATGCATCAAGTAAAAGGCTACCTACTGAGGGCTGGTAGGTGTTAAATTTTACCATCAGCGCACTCGGCCAAGGAATGAGCTAGCAAGATCTCTCATTTGGGGTATCTTTATCGAGTTCAAGCTTTGTGAAATAAAGAACTCACCCACTTTGAGGAGTGACATAGCCCCTCGTGAGCATACCCATGAAACTTATAGAATTATGTCCTACACTAGTCCCAATTGGCTAATTGGTTACATGCACACTAGTTAAAACCTTCATGCTTCTAGTTCCTTAACCTACTATGTAACCATGCATGAGTAATGCTTTGACTTAAATCATTAAACAAGTAAATAAAACATAACACATCACCATGGCATTTTATTAAAACACAAGCATCAAAACTGTCACAGCATAAAAAAAAATTATGATATTAATAACACATAGTCAACCGCATATGAACATCTAAGTATAAGAAGACTATCTTTACACCCAAAAATGGTTGTAGAGTTAAATTGCTTAACTATGTACATCGAAGGCAAACTAGTGTATAAATCCGTACACTGATATTACAACTATTCAGATCCAACACTTGCTCCCACCTTATATTAACTCCTAGTGGGAAGCTTCAGAAGCCCTTCCTTATTCTTCACGAGCCTTTATCGGCCACATAAACAACTACAGTTAGTATAACAACTTAACCAATAAGTAAAACACAATTCTAGAATCATAAAGATCCAAATAAACTAAATACCTGCTCAAGAGCTTAGCTCAACAACCGTCAATGGTTACTAGCACTATAGAATCAATATCAGCATAACAAATGCTAATGGAGTGAGAATTAGTAAGGGAAACTACAAGAAAAACCCTGAACACATGTGTGTGTGTGTGTGTGTGTGTACATATATTATATGCAACCCACAATGAGCTCAAACAACATGAGGCTAAACCTTTTTGCATAGTGTTTCAATCCTTTGGGACTTATCCTCTAACTAATCCTCCCATGGGCATCACTCTATGTCTAGTGTACTCTAAGCCTCTAACTCGCTTCTAGTAAACCTTAGTTTACCAATGTAGTGAGCTTAGCTTGCCATTTAGCCTTCCCTTGACTGTTGTACAGGTGAACATGGTGGATACACCTACCCTGAGTTCCAAGGAACTCACTAGGTGTACTAAGCCTCCATATAGTGCCTTAAGTCCTTAGACTTGGCTAGGCCACTTTTGTACTAAGCTTTCACATTAAAACCTTACCAAGAGTGCACAAGGTTCTTATTTTCACCTTAAGCAACCTTGCCTAGGCTACAATTGTAGTAAACCTTCACCTAAGGCACATACTTATACCCCCTTACTTTGTTCAATCTAGAGGAGTTATAAATGTCATGGTCGGACTCATAATCACTAAGTTACATGGAACCCACCTAGGTGCACTAAGGTTCCTACATCGGGACCTCAAATCTGAAGGCTCGATTAGCTTCTCGATGGTATTAAACCTTACACCTAACTAATGGTGTGCTATTTTGGCTAATCAAACTAGATTCCTCCATAGGTGCACTTGTAACCCATAAAGCTCAAGAAAACTCCTAGCTCTTAGGAGAGTTTCAGAAGTCTCAAGGAACCACTAGGCATCCTTCAACCATAAGTACCCTAGGCACCCATCCCTCAGCCTTCCCTTGAAGCCTACACCTAGGGCTGTGACCTAAAAAAGTAAGGCCACAGCCTTGGTGCTCTCAGGTGTACTAGAGCATTCTAGGGCCACGGCTCTCATCTCCAAGGCCATAGCTTTGGTGTTCTTAGATGCTGTAGGCACCCGTAGGGCCATAAATTTTGTTTTTAGGACTACAGCTCTAGTGCCTAATCCCTTGCACCCAAAAATGGTGCCTTAAGCATCTTGGGAGGCTTCTAAACCTTTCCAAACATGCATCAGTTGACAAAATCACTAGGCCACAATGCATCTGTTAAACCAAGCCCGTGGTGTCCATAAACACCGCATAAACCATTCAAACAACTTTAGTCCAACATGAACATCTCCACCCACTACTAATTCCATTCATCAATTTCATATGGATTCTACTACAAGTAAGCTATCAATGACATCAATTAAGCATGAATCATAAATATCTTACCTTAATTGTTCATGACTTAGCTCAATCAAGCGACCACAAGTCAAGAACTCCAAGCTCTAAGGCCCCACTAAGATTTCCTAAGTTCTAAGGCAAATACAAGGCATATGGCACTAAATTATCTTAAATCCAACAAAACCAAGCTTCATTAACTCAAGAAATAGGTAAAATCATGAATTGAAACCATACCTCATGCACAAAAGCTTGCCCAAGCTAGAAAACACCTCCAAGAGCTTCAAAACCAAGAAAATGCATGTAAAATAAGCCTCATCTTACTTAGGCACCATGAAAGCCTTCCAATTTTTCCAAGAAACTATGAATTTAAAGAGATTTTAGCAAGAAATTGAGAGGAAGGAAATGAGCTACAAAAAAATGTGAGGAAGGAGGAAGTGAATATTGAGCAAAAATATCTTCCCTAACAAGTTTTATACAACAAGGCCCCTTCTTTACTATTTTAATTTTTGCAAATTTACACCTTCCCCAAAGAGTAACTTTGGCAATAAATACTTAGTAAAAATGCTAACTTGAGTTTTGGGCTTTTTAAAAACATCACTTTCATTCTCAAGACTCATCCTGACCCTTAGATATGCAAAATGACCATTTTGGCCAAGTAAACATAGTGTCAGAAACCACTCAAAACCAACTAACCCTTAAATAACTTACCCACTTTTGCTAATTCACCTCTAATTAAAGCATTTAAGCTAGGAATTTAAAAACTTTTCTCGCTCACCAAGCATTCTGCTACGAGGGCTATAATAAGGAGATCCTTTGCCATGTTTATGATAGCTGATCTCAAGCTTTGAGAGTTGCCTTTAGGATTTCTTACTGAGCTCGAGTTGGCGTTACTGCTACTTGTGAGCCATCTAAGGCCTGAGCTACTAAATACACCTTTCTTTAAGCCAGGGTTTGACAGCTTGAGGACTTTTTGAGGAAGTCCGAGGAGGGCCATAGGGCTTACGTTCATAAGATAACAAGCCTGAGAACTGGGGTCAAACTCTTCAAGGGAGAATGTTTTGATGTTTACAAGCATGGTCCTTACAACGCTTGAAATTAAGTATTGATGGAGCACCCGTGACCTACACCAAGACATCCTAGATAAAACCTTTTATTAGCCTAAGCCTTTGAATGAATTGAGCATACAGAAGTGTACTAGGAATCAGGGCCCAGCCCCATCTCCTGATGATTACCCTACTAAAAAATAATCCAAATCAAACAATTTTTAGATTCCTTTATACTTTTTAAGTGCTAGTTTTGCCAGAGTATCTATTATACTATGCATAATATCAAACTAGTGGATTCACTGAGCACAATGGCATTGTGGCTACTTAACTCTATCTGTATAGGTATATGTCTGAGTTCATACTTTCATCCTTTTCTAGATGGTGGCATCCCACTGTTGTTTCGAGTGCCCTACCAAAGTTCTTGTCCAGTGTCTAATATGGGAACTCACTCTTAGTTTTTCACTCTTAAAGCTTATGCAAATTTCCAATCACAACATTAAGCCTTTGTAGAATTTCATTCGCAGAACCCTTTTTGGGCCCTATGTAAATCATTTTGCAAATAGAAACACAAAATTTAGAATAGGCTCTTAATTAGAAGTAAGTTCTAGAAATATCAATGGTCATCTATATTGTCCTTAAGAGCAAGAGTCCCAAAATGATTTTTGTTTCCTATAGCTCAATGGCCCTCTAAAAAACATACTCCTGTGATGCTCTATGAAATGTCTCAAAGAGGTAATCGACACTTTTTGACCTAATTTGGATTCTTACTTGGTTTCTTTGGGTCAAGGAGGATAACTCCTTAGCTTCTTTGCCTTCACCATTTCTAGGATGTCTTCCTCTTTGTCCATCTAGGATGTACCATTAAGCATTTCTTTTGTCTGCCCTTGGGAGGTAACTTTTACCCTACACATGGTTAATTCTTTCATTACCTTTTTAGGCAGCTTTTTTCAACTTCATGACTTTCCCTCCTTTTACAGTTAATGTCACTGTTATAAGCCATTTTTTGGACTTTTATACAAATGCCTCCTATGTATCCAGGCGATGCTGTAGTATGTTCTTTTATTTGGTCAGGGCTATAGCTATTCATATGTGATTTTCTCTAGCTTGTGCTTTTGACCAGAAAGTGCCTTCATCATTAAGCTTGTAATAGCTTAACTTAGTGCCATGTGCTTCCAGGTGCCATACTATGCCTTGATAAGCATACTTTGACCCATGACCCAATACTTTAGGCACTTTGGGTAGCCTATGTTCTGCCAAGGGTTGTCTGAGAAGTTATGTCAGTTTTAAGCTACACTTTGCTACTTTCCAGGCTTTATACCCTAGGCACTGCCTATGTTTTGCCAATACCCTAGGCACTGCCTATATTCTGCCAAGGATTGTACATGTTGTTATGTCAGTTTTAAGCTATACTTTGCTGCTTTCGAAGCTCTATACAATAACTCATACCCCTAGGCCCTAACCAATTTACCATTAATATTTTAGTTTGGTTTTTTATAGAAGCTACCAGGACCATTCCCTTGGTTCATAGTGGTTTCATGCTCGTTATGTCCTTCAGGATACACCTTCTTGAGGTAGGGCTAGTTTTTCAAATGATCACTAAGGCACGTAAGTTGTTAAGTTGTGATACACCCTACTCATCACTTCTACTGGACAGAGACGCGACACAGGTGGTACTCAATTTTACTTATACAACAATATGACTAATTCTTTAGACTCATTTAGAGAGCGGGAAAATATTTATACATAATACTTTGGTTAGTAATTAACAATGTCTTAGGAAGGCTTGGTATTCATCCAATTGGTGCACTCTGTGACTTGCATCCCATCCGTTATCTCAAGACAGTTCTTAACCTTCTTGCTCACATTTTCATTCCTAAGAGAGCATGAAGAAATCTGTCATGATTCCTTCTTGTTGATGTTGATGCACACATTTCCCTCCTCTGATGCGGACATCTTGGTTAGCTATACCACACATCAGGACACATATGGAGCAGGCCTTACATCCCTCTTATGAGGAGGGAGTTATATGGGATGGCATATCCATAACAATGAACTTTATGATGGTATAGGCACAGAGTTCTTTCCTGTCACCCTGTGATTTTTTCATTAGCATAAGTGGGAGCTTTAGACACCCTAAAACTGGCAGTTCTGCTAGCCCAATTCTATAGGTTTGGTTAATTATTAGCTTTAACTTACTTTTTAGGATCATAAGCTTTGAGAGGACCTTAACAAAAAGCACGTCCGTGTTTGAACCATCATTGTAGAAAACTTTCCTTACCTTCCATCCATTAGTATGGTCGAGATAACTGGTGGGTCATCATGGGGAAACTTGACTATGCTCCCATTTACCATACGTAGTTTTGGCTTTAGGCTACCATACTAGAGTTAGTATAGTTCCCTGGCTTTCCTTTTTCTATATAAGAATAAGGTTCGAACTATTAGCACATGCATTACTCCTGTGGCTAGGGGAACTTAACATTAAAAGGATCATCATTTGTACTTGTCTTTTCTCCCATCGAAATCATAGTCCACATCATTATCTTGGGTTATTTTCTCTGCCCCCACAGGGATGACTGATGTTACTTCAAGAACTATTACAACTTTCCTTATTTGATCAGGTTCTCCAAGTACTGTCTCAGCCAATGGTAGTCTTTTATGTCATGACTTGGTTGTTTGTGGAACTAATACCACTTTTTTAGATTCCTCTTGTTTTGCCTAGAGGTTGGGGCCCAAAAAACCTCCTTGTTGCTCCAAGGCCATAAGTACAATTGCTCGAGTTTTGTTAAGGTCTGGGGCCTGCTAGGTTGCCTCCCATTTTCTGACTAATAACCTAGAGATGGATAATGAAAGCTCGAGGATAAGGGCTAGCATATGGGGAAGTCTCCCTCCTCTCAAAAGCCTTATTAGACATCGCTATCTCCTCAGCATTCATGCACTAATTGACTATTTCAAAAAACTTGCTCAGGAAAGTGGGAGCCTATTTGTTGAAGTTGAAAGTAAAAGGAGGAAACCACTTCAATCCCTTAATCATGGTGACAATTCTGACATCTGGATGCAAGTCTTGCACATCAAGAACTTTCTAGTTGAATGTTGGATATTTTCACTAATTAACACATGTTTCCCATGGTAGAGGTTGAATAACTAAAGGTATCCTTTGCCTACTACCTGACTTCCAACAAAGTGCTCAACAAACGCCTGTTTAAGATGAAAAAAACAAGACAAGCTCTCTTTAGAGAGGTTATTGAACCAAACAAAAACTAGCCCAATTATGGTTAGTTCAAAAATCTTACACAAACTTGCATTGTCTACACTTTTTTACATCATGGCATGATGGTATTTCTAGATGTATACATCATGGTGGCCACAACCATTGTATGAATCTATTTGAGTGTCCTTGAATCCTGGCAGTAATGGGGCGTCAACAATTTCCTTAGTGAATGGTTGGGGATCACTATTCAAAAAAGCCAGTCAATCAAGACCACACAGGTTTTTGTAAGATCTTTGATTCCATCCTTGCTAGTTCCTCAAGCATATTTTCTAGTTGAATATTTGGTTATGAGTTGGAAGGTTTAGATGCGCATGATAAGGTGTGATTTTCCTTTGCCTGCAACTACTCTCTATTGGCCCTATTTGCGATTGAGTCATATAAGGGCCTCCCTATATGCCTCTTTTGATTGACTTTTCCTCTAACCTCTAAGATATCTCCTTCATGATGGTTTTTTAGAGATCTCTCATACCAGCTCTTGTGAGGGTACCAAGTTCATCATCAATAAGGTTTTGGGTGCCCTTTCTGCCATGTTTTCAAGTAATCATCATAGCATCCTTCACCTTTTCTATAGATGGCACCAATTTGGTAGAGTTTGGCCTTTTGGGCTTGCTAGAATAAGGAAACTATGCTCAGCACTTGGAAAATGAACACACAAAAAAAGAAAGAGTGAAAGAGGGAGTGCCTAGAGTGTTCCCCCATAGGGGAGTCTTCAACACTAAAATCAGCTTTTTTGATGATGTGGTAACGGATTGTAGGTGGTGATGACGACATATGTAGAAAGGTGTGTGATGGGCCCGTTATATAGGACTATCCAGGTTGATATATAGCGTTCATTGATTTGGTTGTGTATCCTTTATCCCATAGGGCACATTGATATTGTGGCCTACTATGGGGGATATGGTAGCTTTTTACCAACTACCCATATGAAGGAATTGATGGGCGAGAATAGAGCTTAGCCACGCTCCGAGCTTTGTCCTCAGTTTAACCTGACTCTTCTAGGGAGACCAAGCTAGGTTATGTAGCGATAGTGGGTATTTGGTAATCTGCAATAAGTATTTGATGCTAGCTTCCCTGAGGTGCTCCTCACCCAGGTCCTCGAGGAACGTCCTTAAGGATGGTAGCTGGACTGCCAAAGATGTACCACCACACATTGTTTTGTATATGTTCATTTAATATTATTTGTGAATCGTTCATTTAGGGTTCATGAATGTGTTCATTTGTATATGCTCATTTGAATCATAATGTTATTATAAATGAATAAACATAGACACTTTCTGGTTATAAATGAACAAACATAAGCAGAGCAAGTATGTTCATTTATTTTTCATGTTTGTATTTGTTAAAAGTCAAATGACAAACACAAACACGGCCTGTTTAGGTTCATTGGTTCATTTACAGTCCTAAATTTAAAACATATATATAAGATAATGCATGCTATTTTTGTATAGATTTATGCATGCAAATCTTCTCATTGACAAACTCATCTCTTATATAAGTAGAATAAAGTGTTTAATTGGATTTTATGCAATTAATTAGTATTTAAAAATACTAGTAATGAACTTTAACAGTAATAACTTGTTAAAACAATTAAGTGCCTTATTAGTACTAGGTAAACTGCAAATTTAACTAGTTGAATATATGTCACTAGAATTTGTAAGAAAGCAAGAAAAAAAAAGTTACATAACTTTAACAAGAATTCATATGGAGGCAAATACAATTTGGTCTTGAATTATGCCTCAAAGAAGGTTATAAAGCCCTCAAGATGATTAAGTACCGAAGCGGCAAGGTTAAGAACTTCAATCAAGAAGCCTTGGGGGAGCAAGCGGTCACTTCTTAACTCCTTGATTCTTTGTCAGTCAACAGGGAAACCATCGTCTCCATGCCCTTAGGGACACGATACATCAAATTTTGTTTTTGGTTTCATCTTGAGTGGATTAGTTATTCTCATAGATTAAATGTTAGGGATCCCATAAATTTACCTATATACTTATTTTAGTAAATTACTTTAGTATATGAAATAATTATTTTCTAAAAAATGATCAAGTTTTCAAATCATATGTATATAGATAAATATTTTAAATTACATATTTTAATATACAAAATGTTATTAAATTTTAATATGTAACTTTTACTATTCAAAGTTTCATGTTGGCTAATCATGCCATCCTTTTTAAAATAAATGCCATATAAGCATTTATAGCCACCTCACTACCCACAACCATAACCATGTCAAGTTTAAGGGCCATTTATTAGCTTTACACAAACAGCCCATTGCCATGTCTGTTAACAACAGTATGCAATAGACTAACTCACTAAGTTTTGCAAAGTTGGGGCCTACGGTTAATTGACTATTGAGTTTTAGACTAACTCAATTGAGTTAGTTAAGTTCAGGGGCCATTTGAATATTTAGGCCTAAATTTCACCATTTCTCTTCTCCCTCGGTCTCTCTCCAATTTTTGTTTTCTTCTGCAATTTTCATGCTGATTTTTTTTTCAGTTTTTATAAGCAAGAATCTTCAGAATCTAAACAAACCCAAATCTTGAATTTGGTTCCCATTCCCTGTTTTATCTTACTTCCTTGAACTTTCTTTCCTTGTTCTATTACAACTTCAAAGGTGAAATCGCTCTTTCTAGAGATTCTCAAGAATCAAAAAGGAAAATCCAAAGAGAACAGAGACTTAATTTTCAAAGTCAAATGAGAATTTTAGAGATAAATAGAAATTTGAGAGAAAAGAGTGGTGTATTCTCATTACTCTTCATCGAAACAACACTAGGATATATATATATATATATCCGGAATACAAAGGAATTAACAAACTTTTGAATGAAAAATTCAAAGAAAACAATCTTCCTACCCACAAAGCTCATAGAACTTGTAATTCCCACTTGCTAATGGCTTTAACGTCTACTACCACATCAGTGCTTATTTAACGTAATCCTTCTTACTCCACAACCCTGCATCCCCGTTAATGCTTATTTATAACAATCCCTCCACCTAAAGGACTCTTTTCCTCAATTGCCAACAAAACCTAGGAAATGAGCCTTAAAGTCATGATATTCTTCCCACGTAGCATCAGCAGATGAAGAGTTGCCCTAATGCACCAGCACCTTAGTGATTTCATGATTTCGCTTCTTGTTTATCTTCCTGGCCAAGATTGCCATAGGTCTGAGGGTCCGATCTTCCACTTCTTCTGGCAAGGTAGCTATAACTGGAGCACGGCCCACTTTTTTACTTAGTAGTGACACATAAAAAACGTTGTGCACCTTCACACCAGGATAACTTCCACCTGACCTATTTTTGTCACAACATAAGTACATTGCAGACTTGTTGGATTAAGCAAAGATGATTGGTGTCAGGGCCGTCTAAACTCCACAGTACTCATCTACTCCCCTTCGTCATGATACTTACAATGCTCCCACGGATGCTCTTGTGTTTTGTCAGATGGTTGGTGCTCTCCAATATCTTTGCTTTACTTGCTCAAATGTTTCATTCACCTTGAACAAGTTATCTTAGTTCATGCACATGCCGACCGCGCTACATTGGAATGCCCTAAAACATCTCTTTTGTTATTTTGAAGCCATATCATTTCACGGCATATCACTTTGAAAATCAGCTCCTCAAAACCTCACAACTTGTTCAAATTTTGATTGGGCAAGGGACACTGATACTCGTCTTTCCATCTTAGCTCATATCATGTTCCTTGGAGACACTCCAACTTCCTGAAGGTCTAGGCACTAACAGACTTTGCCTCAGTCTTCATTAAAGCTAAGTATTGTTCTATTACATTAGCTACATCTGAAGTGGACTAGATCAGCTCCCTCTTCTATGAACTTGGTGTTCAACTCACTATTGGTGCCACTTATGTTTGTATGAACCCTATTTTTAAGTCTTCCATGAAACACTTAGCAATAGACTATCACTTTGTTTAGGAGCGAGTAGCTTCTAAGCTACAGCCGTATTGAGAATCAGCTAGTAGATCTTCTAACCAAACCTCTATCCTAAAGATGGTTTAGGCTACTTCATTCCAAGATTGGCGTCAAGGATGGAACTGCCATCTTGCAAGGGCATCGTAAGGATAACTAATGCTATCCTCGAGTTTATCATCACCAGTATAACTATTCCTATGTTTTATCATTGTATTTATCACTTAGTGTAAACATTATCTTCTTGTACATTATAAATTTGGCACACTAATGGAATAATGAATCATTGGCGATTGCCTTCATTATCTCACTTCTCAAGTTTTTGTTATCAGTAGCTTATGCAAAGTCTCGCTGGGAGAATCTGTAGTTGACAGTGGAAATATCTCCAAGATTTCTCTTTTTTTGTTTACAATTAGTGGCAAAGTCTTTGAGCTATCTACAGAAGAGGTATGATCTGATGCCATGTTTACTTGGAACTTCTCGCATTATTCTTGATGTTGGCATTGCGCATTGAAATCATTGGACCCTTAACTGTATGATTTGTGTCATACCGTGTCGGTAACATATTTGTTGTCATTTCATTGGTGTGAAATTTGTTCATACACTAATCCAACATGGTGATAACTATTTCAAGTTCTTATCACTATCTTGTCTAGTACATTTTCAAGGTGGGTAAAGGTTTGGAAGCCTAGTGCATCAGTGGCTTCATGGCTTTGGACATTTCTCCTCCTCACAGACCGCTCTGGTGCTGGCCCGCCTGAGCCATAAGCATAGGTGTTTTTGCTTGTAAATATTACCATGTTTCTTGTCCTAATTAACAAATCAGATTTGTGGTTAATTAAGGTGATTTCCATCAGCTAATCACTCATCTCTCATACCTTAATTGTTGTAGCCACAGCTACATGTTATTTTTTGTTACTTCTTGTTTGTAAAAGAAGACTATACAGTCTTCAGATTACCCATCAAGAGGCCACAATCTGTGGAAGTGTCCATGCACACATCTATGGTACCACTACGTACTATCAATTTTCCACTTTCTTGAATCAAATAATGCTAATTGCTTGATCGCTTTGCTTTCACAGCTTTGTGAATTAAAAGATGTACACATGGAATTGACGCTGACAGGATGGACATGATCTATTGTCCATACAAAACCGAAGATTAATGGAGTCATAATTGGCAAGCTAGTCAATCATCTCAACCAACACTTATATGTATTAAGTATGAATGTGCTAAAATGTTGGACAAAACTTGGTTAATTTGGAAAAATATGTCCAAAATTTGAAGCATGTAAGTTGATTGACTTAATTTATCACAATTAAAGCACATATAAAAGACTGTAAATAAATTATGTAAATAGTCCCTAATCTTTTAATTATTGTTCCATTTTAGTCTATAATCTATAGAATGTTCTATTTTGGTCCTAAACCTATTAAAATTGTTTCCTTTTGGCCCCTCATCAGATGATATTCATTAACGCTAGAATAATTGTCTGACATATTCTCGAATGAAACAAGTTCAATTTACAAAGAAACAAAAAGATGATTTGAATTTATTAATAATAAAAAATTATTGTACAGATTAAATTTATTGTAAAATAGTTACCCAATATTTTACATTATGATGTAAAAAGTTGTCATCATATAAATACTTTGAGTTAACAAAACTCATCTAATGGGAACCAAAATGAAATAATAATTTATTGTTAGAGATCATTCATACATTTACTCACAAGACTAGAGTGTGTGTCTATATATATATACACACATTACAATTTTCTTGTGAGTTCCCTAGCTTTATCCAAATCTTCTACCTCACACCATGCATACATTTATGCCATGACAATGGTGCAAATAAGTGATTATTGGATGGGTTTGCGGTGTGGATCCTAGTGGTTGCCTCGGTGGTGGGCCCGTAGCACCAAGTGCAATTGCCATTGGCTTCATAGCTAAGAAGAGAGAGCCACCTAGTTGCAAAGGGTTGAACCAAATCATGGGAAAGATGGGGAGGTGAGGGTCTACATCGAATGAGCAAAGAAGAACATAGTCAATGGATTGGAAAGGCAAAAGCAGTGATTGGGAGTTGTTGCCATGTGACCAAAGTAGGTGAGATTATAGTATCCCAAACCTTTACTTTTAAGTAAATTATGTAGATGGTCTCTAACATTTGATTACCATTTTGTTTTAGCCCCTAACCTATAAATTGTTTTACTTTAAGACTAAACCTATGAAAAACATTTCATTTTAGTCCTAGATCAATTAAAACATTTCATATATGCTCCTGTTATACAAAATAAATAAACTTAGAGCATTTGTTTGATAACATTCTTTTATATTATAATATAAACTATTCAGTAAGTCTCTTACAATGAATTTAATTTATATAATAAATTTTAGTAGTTAATGAACAACTCAAATTAATTTTTTTCTCTTTCTATAAAATGAACTTATTTCATTCAAGAAAAAGCTACTAATTTAAATTGCCTATTGGCTGCAAAAAAAAAAAAACAACTTAAGCATCTTAAATTGATTGGAAGACAATTACTGAATATTTAAATTAGAATTTCAAAAATGTGTATGAGAAAATTATTCTGATGTAATGGATTTCATCTGGCGAGAAACCAAAATGAAATAATTTTAATAGGTATAGGACCAAAATAAAATATTTAATATGTTAGAGACTAAAATAGAATAATAATTAAAGGTCAAGGACAATCTATGCTATTTACTCTTTTGCAATTTATTGTAAATTCACCCCTAACCTCTCAACTGCTACATATCAATGACAAAACTAGGGCGAATATGCAACAGTTGAGAAGTTGGGGTTAAAATTGTAATGAAAAGTAAAGCTTTAGGACCCCTGGTATTATTTACCCAAACTAAAAACAACAACCGGGTGGTTGAGATAATACATTTTGATTAGAATTAAATAATACCTTATTTAACATATTTTTTATTTTACTAATGTTTATTTAGAATCGTTATTACTTGAATACTGTATCCACCTAATAATTATTTAAATAATTTCTTAAATTAATTAGTTTTTATGTATTTTAAGTGATTTATTCAAAAGTCCCATCAACCATTATATATTCTTTCTCATAATTCCTATATTCTAGATTTTTTTTTTGGAAAACCTGGACTACCTAATTGTTTAAATTCTTTGCAATTTTTTTGAGTTCCTTTATTTTACATGAATTTTTAAAGGAAATTAAGTATTCTTATTGATTTTTCTTTACATCGACATCAGTAGGGGAAAAATATATAAAAAATGAGTTGATTTCTAAAAAAATTATTCAAATAATTATTAGATTGATTTATTATTCAAACAAAATTGATTCTAATTAAAAATTATTAAAATAAAAAATTATATATTAAATGATGTATTATTTAAACAATGTGTTGTTTAAATAATACATCTAAATAGCTCTAAGAGTCCCAAACATTTACTTCTCATTAAAAATTCATCAATAATCTCTCAATCGTTGTATATTTATCCCAATTCTGCCATTGATTAATGTTAATCGCTGGTCAAATGATGAATTTGCAATGCCAAACAAAGATTTGGAACAAATATGCAATGATTGAAACATTAGGGGTGAATTTGTCACGGAAAATAAATCTTTAGGACCCCAGGTACTATTTACCTGAACTAAAAACAACAACTCGATGGTTGATATAATACATTTTGAGTGGAATTAAACATTGCCTTATTTAACATATTTTTTATTTTGCTAATGTTTATTTAGAATCGGTATTATCTAAATACTATATCCACCTAATAAATATTTAAATAATTTTTTAAATTAATTAGTTTTTATGTATTTTAAGTGATTTATTCAAAAGTCCCATCAACCATTATATATTCTTTCTCATAAGTCCTATATTTTAGAATTTTTATTTTTGTGAAAACCTGAACTACCTGATTGTTTAAATTTTTTGCGAGTTTATTGAGTTCCTTATTTTACATGATTTTTTAAAGAAAAGTTAGTACTTTTGTTGATTTTTCTTTTCATCGAGACAATTAGGAGAAAAATGTATAAAAACTTAATTAATTTCCAAAAAATTATTAGATCGATATCTTATTTAAATAAAACTAATTCTAAACAAAAATTAGTAAAATAAAAATATATATCAAACTGTGTATTGTTTAAATAAACTATCTAAATAGTACTACGGGTTCCAAACATTTTCTTTTCGTTACAAACTCATCCACAGAATTGCAAATTGAAGAAGCTCAACATCCATCTCAAAAGCAGTCATGTCGTCTTGCTCTTCAAGTTCACCCATGGCCATCCGTGCTTGAATCCTATGCCCACACTTCAATGACAAAGATCAAGTTCCTTTTCCATGGTCCATCTTTTCTGCACATGCACTTGCATTCGGGCTCCCTCCAGTAGAAATTGGGTTTGTACATTACATTTTTTTGCACAACATCACAAAAAAGTAATCAGTACGTATCATCAGCCTGTTTTATGGGGTAAGCTTCCCACAAGTCTTTATAAACCTATGAGAAACTCACCTGTAACCTTTTTATGTTGTTGCTGTTAATTTTGACAATGGCATCTCTTATAACTCACACCAATGTCGGCTGCTCTGTTACTTTCAATGGTAGGTTTAATGGTAGGTTTGATTGGTCAAGCTCTGTTACTTTCAATGACCCTTACCAAATGAAAAATAGGATTTGGGACATTGTTACCTACTTCACCCAAAGCAACAACATGAACAACTAGAACAAACTGAGTAGAAATTAAGATTTGGGATGGACAATCTGGGACAAATTTGGGATTTTGAAACCTAGATTCTCCTTCCATTGGCTAGAAAAAATATAGATAAAGAGAAAAAATGATGAGTTCTATAGGACGAAGAAGAAGAGCCGCTAAATAAAGATGTGGTTAAGACTTTTCTGCCAAAGAATGTGACAGACTTGACGGATATGGTGGAGTTGTTACATTTATGGAAAGAGTAGAGGAGAGCCATTAGAGGTGAAGGATGTGGTGGAGTATACCATTGGAGACGTTGTTGATGTCGGAGACGAGGTGCTTAGGTGGGAGGGCAGTGGCTTTATCAATGGGACAATGGCTAGCCATGACCGGAGTTTCAAAGCATCAGCAAAAGGCTGCTTTACTAGGACTGGGAGGTGAAGAAGGGGATGAAATGCAAGTTATGAGAGGGGAAGATAGAGTCTCTTTCCCCAAATAGTAACTTTGGCAATAAATACTTAGTAAAAAATGCTAACTTGAGTTTTGGGCTTTTTAAAAACATCACTTTCACTCTTGGGACTCATCCTAACCCTTAGATATGCAAAATGACCATTTTGACCAAGTAAACAAAGTGTCGTAAACCACTTAAAACCAACTAACTCTTAAACAACTTACCCACTTTTGCTAATTCGCCTCTAATTAAAGCATTTAAGCTAGGGATTTACAAACTTATCTCACTCACCAAGCATTCCGCTGTGAGGGCTATAATAAGGAGATCCTTTGCCATGTTTGTGATAACCGATCTCAAGCTTCAAAAGTTGCCTTTAGGATTTCTTACCGAGCTCGAGTCGATGTTAGTGCCACTTGTGAGCCATCTAAGACCTGAGCTACTAAACACACCTCCCTTCAAGCCAGGGTTCAAGAGCTTGAGGAGTTTTTAAGGAAGTCTGAGGAGGGCCGTAAGGCTTATGTTCATAAGATAACAAGCCTAAGAACTAGGATCAAACTCTTGAAGGGAGAATGTTTTGATGTTTACAAATAGGGTCCTTACAACACTTGATATTAAGTATTTACAGAGTACCTGAACTTCAGCAAAACAGCATAGTTTTCTAGGTTGAGTACTCTTTGAAGACCTTGTGTATAGGGAAATTGTTTAGCTTAGTTTTTCTTTTAATTGGTTGTTTCACTATATTGTGGGGTTGAATTAACATGGATGTAGTGTTTTGTTAATGTATCTAGATGATCCTCTAAGTTACTTAGGTTGGTATAGCAGTCTTGACGGCTGTTGCTAAAATAAAAAGTTCAGGTGATGAAGAATCTTGGAATGCTGTACAATTGTTGTGATTTTGAAATTGAAGCTTTCACTATAATTTGAAGGAACATTAGATATCAAGAAAATCACTATATTAGTTTAGTTTGCTTTTACTTGTCTGAGTCTTGGACGTTTCATTCAGAATGTTTTTTGGTATTTCCCCTTTGTCATAAAAACCGATCTCAAGCTTTGAGAGTTGCCTTTAGGATTTCTTACTGAGCTCGAGTCGATGCTAGTGCTACTTGTGAGACATCTAAGGCCGAAGCTACCAAATACAACTCCTTTCAAGCTAGGGTTCGGGAGCTTGAGGAGTTTCTGAGGAAGTCCGAGGAGGGCCATAGGGCTTACATTCATAAGATAACAAGCCTGAGAACTAGGGTCAAACTCTTCAAAAGAGAGTGTTTTGATGTTTAAGTATTGACATTAAGTATTGATATTAAGTATTGACAGAGTACTCGTGACCTAGACCGAGACTTCCTAGATGAGACCTTTTATTAGCCTAAGCCTTTGAATGAATTGAGCATATATGAGTTTACTAGGCATCAGGGCCCAGCCCCATCTCCTGATGAAATGGATGATTTGCCTATGGTGAACCTGGAATGAGTCACTCTAAGTAATGCTCTCGCCATTATCCCTTTTGTCGAGCTGATAGTAACTAATGTCGCTAGTGCTAAGGGTACTCTAAGATAATCTATGGAGGTGCCTTTCGTAGGCCAGCCAACTTTGGTCGGGGTTGTCCCCCTAGGGACCAATTTTTCCAATGCTAGAAACTTTCCTCAAGCTTTATAGTTGGATGATTTTATTGAAGCTTGAAAGAAGAAAAATGTTGAGATCAACTCGCTGACAGCAAATTTACAAGCTTACTAGTCCAAAGAAAATGTTGAGGAGTCTATAGATAGGTTGTCATGGTCTGATGAGATTGCCCATTTTATATGTGAGAACATTTTTTAAAGTAACGGTCCTTGGTACCTCATTATATCTCGGCTAATAAATTCTTAGCATTTTTTTTATTATTTATTTCTAATTCTCTCTTTTGCCTATCAAGTTCTTTTTCCCTTTGCCTTTTAGCAGTATGTTTCTACCACCTTTTTTGGGGATAATAATGAGGTTAACTATGACATAGTCTTGTAACCTTTATTCTACCCTTTTTGTTCAGAGTTATTACCCTAGCCAAAAATAATCCAAATCGGACAATTTTTAGATTCCTTTATGTTTTTTAAGTGCCAGTTTTGCCTGAGTATCTATTATACTATACACAATATCGAACTAGTGGATTTATTGAGCACAATGCCATTTTCGCTACTTAACTCTATCTACGTAAGTATATGTTTGAGTTCATATGTTCACCCTTTTCTCGATGGTGCCATCCCACTATTGTTTCGATGCCTAACATGGGAATTCACTACTACTTTCTCACTCTTAGAGCTTATGCAAATTCCCAATCACAGCACTAAGCCTTTGTAGAATTTCATTCGCAGAATCCTTTTTAGGCCCTGTGTAAAATTATACTTTTCGGCATTTCGTTAACAGCTCATGCACGATTTTGTTATTTGGTTATTTTAATTATATGCCCAAGAAATTATTTTCCAGACAGAAACAAAAAATTTAGAATAGGCTTACAATTAGAAGTAAGTTCTAGAAATATCAATGGTCATCTGTATTGTCCTTAAAAGCGAGAGTCCCGAAATGATTTTTGTTTCCTAAAGCTCAATAGCCCTCTAAAAAACATACCCTTGTGGTGCTCTATGAAATGTCTCAAAGAGGTAATCGACGCTTTTCAACTCAATTTGGACTATTACCTAGTTTTTTTAGGTCGGGGAGGATAACTCCTTAGCTTTTTTACCTTCACCATTTCTAGGATGTCTTTCTCTCTGTCCATCTAGGATGTACCATTAAGCATTTCTTTTGTCTACCCTTGGGGGCTAACTATTACCCTATGCATGGTTAATTATTTCATTGCCTTTTTAGGTAGCTTTTCTTAACTTCGTGACTTTCCCCCCTTTTACAATTAATGTCACTGTTATCAACCATTTTTTTCGCTTTTATACAAATGCCTCCTATGTATCCAGGGGCTGGTTTAGTATGTTTTTCTATTTGGTCATGGCTATAACTATTCATAAGTAATTTTCTCTGGTTTGTGCTTTTGACCAAAAAGTGTCCTCGTCAATAAGATTGTGACAGCTTAGCTTAGTGCCAGTGCTTCTAGGTGCCATACTGTGCCTTGATGATGATACTTCATGATCCAATACCGTAGGCACTAGGGCCAGCCTTTGTTCTGCAAGGGGTTGTTCGAGTAGTTATGTGAGTTTTAAGCTACACCTTGTTGCTTCCATGGCTTTATACCATAGGCACTGCCTATGTTCTGCCAAGGATTGTCCATGTAGTTTTGTCAGTTTTGAGCTAGACTTTGCTGCTTCCCAGGCTCTATACAATAATTCATAACCCCAGGCCCTAACCAATTTACCATTAATATTTTAGTTTGGTTTTTTATAGAAGCTGCCAGGACCATTTCCTTGGTGTGATAGTGGTTTCATGCTCGTTGTGTCCTCCAGGCTACACCTCCTTGAGGTAGGACTGGTTTTTCAAATAAGGCATATAAGTTGTTAAGTTGTGATACACCCTACTCTTCCTTTCTACTGGACAAAGACATGCCACAGGTGGTACTCAATTTTACTTATACAGCAATATGACTAATTCTTAACACTCATCTAGAGAACGGGAAAATATTTATATATAATACTTTGGTTAGTAATTAATAACATCTTAGGAAGTCTTGGCATTGATCAAGTTGGTGCACTCCGTGACTTGCATCCCTTCCACTGTCTTAAGATAGTTCTTAACCTTCTTGCTCACACTTCCGTTCCAAAAAAAGCATGAAGAAATCTATCATAATTCCTTCTTGTTGATGTTGATGCACACATTTCCCTCCTTTGATGTGAACATTTTGGTTAGCTATACCACACATCGGAACACATGTGGAGCAAGCGCTGCATCCTTCTTTTGAGGAGGGAGTTTTATGGGGATGACATATCCATAACAATGAACTTTACGATGGTACAGGCACAGAGTTCCATCCTGTCACCTTGTGATTTTTTTATCAGCATAAGTGGGAGCTTTATATGCCCTAAAACTGGCAGTTCCTCTGGCCCAATTCTATAGGTTTGGTTAGTTATCAGCTTCAACTTACTTTTTAAAATCTTAAACTTTGAGAGGACTTTAACAAAACGCACATCCGTGTTTGAACCATCATCGTAGAAAACTTTCGTTACCTTCCATCCCATTAGTATGGTCGATATAACTGGTGGATCATCGTGGGGAAACTTGACCATGCTCCCATCTACCTGAAGCAATTTTGGCTTTAGGCTACCGTACTAGAGTTAGTATAGCTCCCTAGCCTTCCTTTTTTTGTATACGAATAAGGTTCCAACTATTAGCACATGCATTACTCTTATGGCTAGGGGAACTTAACATTGAATGGATCATCATTTGTACTTGGCCTTTTTCCTGTCAAAATCATAGTCCTCATCAGTATCTTGGGTTATTTTCTCTGCCCCTACGGGGATGACTGATGTCACTTCAAGAACTGTTACAACTTTCCTTGTTTGTTCAGGTTCTCTATGTACTTTCTCAACCAGTGGTAGTCTTCTATGTGACCTACTTCTTTATAGAACTAATAGTACTTTTTTATTTTCCTCTTGTTTCAACTATAGGTTAGGGCCTAGAAAACCTCATTGTCGCTCCAGGGCCATAAGTACATTTGCTCAAGTTTTGTTAAGGTCTGGGGCCTGCTACGTTGCCTCCCATTTTTTTATTCAATTTGCTTTATGGTCTTTCTGATTAATAACCTAAAGATGGGTAAGGGTAGCTCAAGGATGAAGGCTGGCATATAGGGAAGTCTCCTTACTCTCAAAAGCCTTATTAGTCATCGCTCTCCTCTCAGCATTCATGCACTAATTGACTATTTCAAAAAACTCGTTCAGCAAAGTGGGAGCTGTTGAAGTTGAAAATAAAAGGAGAATACCACTTCAATCCCTTGATCATGGTGACAATTCTGACATCTAGATGCAAGCCTTGCACATCAAAACTTTCTAGTTGAATGTTGGATATTTTCACAAATTAACTCATTTTTCCCTTGGTAGAGGTCAAATAACTAAAGGTATCCTTTGCCCGCTACCTGACTTCCAACAAAGTGCTTACCAAATGCTTGTTTAAGATCAAAGAAACAAGACAAGCTCTCTTTGGGGAGGTTTTTGAGCCAAACAAAAGCTAGCCCAATTATGGTTAGTTCAAAAATCTTACACAAACTTGCATTGTCTGCACCTTTTTACATCACGGCATGATGGTATTTCTAGATGTATGCATCATGATGGCCACAACCATTGTACAAATCTATTTGAGGTTCCTTGAAACTTGGCAGTAAGGGGTCCTCAACAATTTCCTTAGTGAATGGTTGTGGATCATTATTCGAAAAAGCCAATCAATCAAGACCACACAGGTTTTTATAAGATCTTCAATTCCATCCTCACTAGTTCTTCAAGGATATCATCTAGTTGAATCTTTGGTTATGAGTTGGAGGGTTTAGATGGCTATGATAAGGTGTGGTTTGACCTTCCCTGCTACTACACTCTGTTGGCCCCTTTTGCGATTGAGTCATATGAGGGCCTCCCTGTATGCCTCATTCAACCAACTTTTCCTCCAACCTTGAAGATATCTCCTTCATGATGGTTTGTTAGAGATCTCTCATACTAGCTCTTGTGAGGGTACTAAGTTCATCATCAATAGGGTTTTGATAGCATCTTTCACCTTTTCTACAGATGGCACCAATTTGGTGGAGTTCGGCCTCTAGGGCTTGCTGGAATAAGGAAGCTACACTAAGCACTTGGAAAATGAACACACAGAAAAAGAAAGAGTGAAAAAGGGAGTGCCTAGAGTGTTCCCCCATATGGGAGTCTTCAACACTAAAATCGGCTTTTTTGATGATGTGGTAATGGATTGTAGGTGGTGATGATGACATACATAGAAAGGTGGGTGAAGGGCCCGTTATATAGGACTACCCAAGTTGATATATATCGTTGGTTGATTTGGCCATGTATCCCTTATGCTATGAGGCACACTAATATTGTGGCCTACTATTTGAGATGTGGTAGCTTTTTACCAACTACCCATATGAAGGAATTATTGAGTGAGAATAGAGCTCAGCCATGCTCCGAGCTTTCTCTTTAGTTTAACCTTACTCTTCTAGGGAAACTGAGCTAGGTTATATAGAGATAATGGGTATTTGGTAATCTGCAAAAAGTATTTCATGCTAGCTTCCCTAAGGTGTTCCTCACCCAGGTCCTTGAGGAACCTTCTTGGGGATGGCAACTAGACTTCCAGAGATGTACCCCCACACATTGTTTTGTATATGCTCATTTAATATTATTTGCAAATGGTTCATTTAGCATTCATGAATGTGTTCATTCGTATATGCTCATTTGAATCATAATTTTATTATAAATGAATAAACATAGACACTTTCTGGTTATAAAGGAACAAACATAAGTAGAGCAAGTATGTTCATTTATTTTTCATGTTTGTATTTGTTAAAAGTTAAAGGAACAAACATGAACATGGCCTATTTAGGTTCATTTGGTTCATTTATAGTCCTAAATTTAAAGCACATATATAACATAATGCATCCAATTTTTGTACAGATTTATGCATGCAACTTTTCTCGTTGACAAACTAATATGGGTAGAACAAAGTGTTTAACTGGATTTTATGCAATTAACTGGAATTTAAAAATGCTAGTAATGAACTTTAACAGTAATAACTTGTTAAAACAATTAAGTGCCTTATTAATAGTAGGTAAACTACAAATTTAACCAGTTGAATATATGTCACCAGAATCTGTAAGAAAGCAGGAAAAAAAAATGTTCCATAACTTT
>KK900396.1:28018-41933 GCA_000696445.1 Aquilaria agallochum | reverse complement strand
AAAAATTATATATTAAATAATGTATTATTTAAACAATGTATTGTTTAAATAATACATCTAAATAGCTTTAAGGGTCCCAAACATTTACTTTTCATTAAAAATTCATCAATAATCTCTCAACCGTTGTATATTTATCCCAATTCTACCAATGATTAATGTTAATTGCTAGTCAAAGGATGAATTTGCAACGCCAAACAAAGATTTGGAACAAATATGCAATGATTGAAATGTTATGGATGAATTTGTTACAAAAAATAAATCTTTAGGACCCTTGGTACTATTTACCTAAACTAAAAACAACGACCTAATGGTTGATATAATACATTTTGAGTGAGTGGAATTAAGCATTGCCTTATTTAACATATTTTTTATTATGCTAATGTTTATTTAGAATCTGCATTATTTGAATACTATATCCACCTATTAACTATTTAAATAATTTTTTTAAGTAATTATTTTTTACATATTTTAAGTGATTTATTCAAAAGTCCCATCAACCATTATATATTCTTTCTCATAATTCCTATATTCTAGAATTTTCTTTTTTTGTGAAAATCAAAACTATCTAATTGTTTAAATTTTTTGCAAGTTTATTGACTTCCTTATTTTACATGAATTTTTAAAGAAAAGTTAGTACTTTTATTGATTTTTCTTTTCATCAAGACAAGTAGGAGACAAATGTATAAAAACTTAATTAATTTCTAAAAAATTATTAGATGGATATCTTATTTAAATAAAACTGATTCTAAATAAGAATTATTAAATAAAAATATATATCAAACAATGCATTGTTTAAATAAAATATCTAAATAGTACTAAGGGTGCCAAACATTTACTTTTCATTACAAATTCATCCATAATGTATATTTTCCCCAATTCTGTCATTGATTAATGTTAACTATTGGTCAATGGATGAATTTGCTATACTAGACAAAGGTTTGGAATAGATATGCAATGGTCGAAATGTTAGGTACGAATTTGTTATTAAATGTAAATATTTGGGACCTTTGGGGCACGCTATTTACCCTTGAAAATATGGACCCCACCTCTCATCTGTTTGGACTAATTACTAACATGCTAATTCGATCAATTTAAACCAAAATTATATCTTAGATGTAAATGTTTCCTAAAATGTTCAAATGAACTATTGAAATCCTTAATCTTCAGATCACAACATTCATGAATTCTAATATTTTTTTTATGTACATCGAGTAACTGCATAACTTAGCACTATTTGACGAAGTTTGGCAGTAGAAAAAAAGTTATATTCAACATGGTGTTAGTTAGGGTCGGAGGAATTTTCAAATTTAGAGTTGAGGGAAATTTTGGTCCATTTTAAAAGCTTTTCAGGGGTTCATCTAAGTCAAAAGTCTTGCTGCGCAAATGTTCGACTTGAGAACTTCTGAGGGTTGCTCGTGTAGCTGTAACATATTTAACTGACTCATGATTATATCTTGATCTCTCGCTAAATTATCCAAACCCATTAAATTTAATTTGTTAAATTGATAAATCACAATAAATAGATATATACCCATCCCAACTATTGCAACTCCTAATACAAAGATCAAATTTCACAACTTGTTCCTTTTTTCAAATCCTTGAAATAAATTATATATTTATGTTAATTAGGCATAAACAACAGTTTTCTTACAAGGGAAATGGATTAAAGAAAAATTCAAATAACTTAATTAAAATTATTATTCAATTGAGTTAGATCCTAAAACAAGATTTAACAAAAACACCAACGACATAATCCTCTCTTTCTCTCTCTCCCTCTCTCCCTCTCCATCTCCCTCACCCTCTTTAATTCTTGATTCCAACTCCTATTCATAGTTCTCCTCTCCACCAGCCAACCCTCCCCAAATGTATGTATCACTCCAACCCCTTAATACCCAAATTTCAAAAATACCCTTCACTAAAAATACATCAAACTATTACCAAAAAAATAAAAACAAAAACTCCCTTAATCCCAAATTACATGAGCTACTTCATATTTTAGGATTTCTAATATATCCTGAACAAGTTGATGTTTCATATTTAATAAATGTTTCTGTGAAGGTAAAGTTTGGAAAGGAATTAAAAAGCCAAAATTTAAAAAAACTATATGAAAAAGCAAATTGGTTAGAGAAATTATGATGAATGGAGTATTTAAATCAAGTAATAAAAGACACAAATTTTCACACCCATTAAAATGTCTTGCAATTTAGCCTTTTTGCTACAAAATAATCCGGTTAACTTTTTTTCATGCCACTTAACCTAAATAGAGACCATTCAATTATAATAAAATTAACTTAAAGTAAGTATAAAAATTAACTCACAACTTAAGGTGATTGCTCTCTTGGGTGCAGCAGAAGAGACTGAGTTATCACCATAGTATAAGGAAACTCATGCTATCTATAACAATTGTTGTCTATATAAAAATAGAGAAAATAGCAACTGATCATTACTACCCTTTAAGGGATATGGATCAACAGAATTGCAGAATGAAGAAGCTCAACATCCTTCTCAAGAGCAATCAAGTCGTCTTGCTCCTTAGGTTTACCCATGGCCATCCATGCTTTAATCCCATCCCTACACTTCAATGACAAAGATCAAGTTCCTTTTCCATGGTTCATATTTTCCGCACATGCACTTCCATTCGGGCTCCCTCCAGTAGAAATCAGTTTTGTACATTACAACTTTTTGCACAACATCACAAAAAAAGTAATCAGTACGTATCATCAGCCTGTTTTATGGGGTAAGCTTCCAACAACTCTTTGTAAACCTGCGAGAAACTCACCCATAACCTTTTTATGTTGTTGCTTTTAATTTTGACAACGGCATCTTTTATAACTCACACCAATGTCGGCCGCTCCACACTATCCTCTGCATTGAAGACAGCAGGTACATCCAATACGAGATTTCCAAAGGCTTCATTTGGCAACCGCGACACCATTCTCTTCTTCGAATCAACTGGGATAGAAACAAGTGAATGTTTTTACAATTTATAGTTCTATCTCAGCAAAGCCATGGCACACCTCTAGATGAAGGCCACAGCAACCTCGAAACCAGATGGGTGCTAACTTCACAAACTCTAAGTTAATGGCTCTAGCTTTGAGATCATTCAAAGCTTATGAATCAAATGCAAATCTTCTAGTGACACACTTCACATGCTCATTCTGAAAAGCCATGCCAGGCAATGATATTGAACCTGGAGGTAGTCATCAAAGTTCATTTAGGAACAAAGACAGGGCCATGAAACTTAGGACAATAACCACAGGTGACCTATAGGAAAATTTGGTACTGGCTAATGATCAATTCAAGCATTTTTCCTTACAGTTTACACCAGCTATAAAATGACGCCACTTTAACTCACTATTATATTTTATGATCATAAATTTGCATATAACTTCTGCGGTGAATGTGCGAGCCTCGGTGACCAATTGCTCAGCATTTCACTTTTTGGTAACGAAAGACTCGATTATCAATCGGTTAGCAAAACAACTTAATGATCTAATTTTAAAATCAAATTTCAAATTCAAATTCTACAGACCCAACTTCAAATTCAAAATTTTTTGATTCATTTTTTAAAAGTTTTCAAATAGCTAGATTTAAATTTTTTCAATAGTTGTCACCCACATATTTAGTAACATGAGATTGCAAGGTTTAATGGTGGGTTTGATTGGTCAAGCTTTGTTACTTTCTATGACCCTTACCAGATTAAAAATAGGATTTGGGACATTATTAGCCACTTCACCCAAAGCAACAACATGAACAACTAGAACAAACCGAGGATAAATTGAGATTTGGGATGGACAATTTGGGAAAAATTTGAGATTTTGAAACCTAACAGCTCCTTCGATTGGCTAGAAAAAATAGAGATAGATGGAAAAGATGACGAGTTCTGTAGGACGAAGAAGAAAAGCCGCTAAATAAAGAAGTGATTAAGACTTTTCTGCCAAAGAATGTGATAGACTTGACGGATATTGAGGAGTTGTTACATCTGTGGAAAAAGTATAAGAGAGCCATCAGAGGTGACAGATGTGGTGGAGTATACAATTGGAGACATTGTTGAAGTCGGAGATGAGGTGCTCAGGTGGGAGGGCAATGGCTTTATCAGTGGGACAGTGGCTATCCATGACCGGAGTTTCAAAGCACCAGCGGGAGGCTGCTTTGCTAGGACTGGGAGGCAAAGAAGGGGATGAAATGGAAGTTGTGAGAGAGGGAGATAGAGTCTCTTTGCAAACATCCATCACAACTCACCAGCAAATAAAGATAACGAGAGCGTGAGAGGGACAACGAGGGCTTTTATCTCGACTCTCTTTTTCCCATTCAACTCCATCATTTTCCCTTATTTCTTGTGTTATTTTTTGCCTTTTTCTCAACTCACAAGTAAAAACTGACAATTTTTTGGCTTTTCCATGAAGAGAATGACCGGGTTAGTGACCGCAAACAGTCACCAATTGGTCAGCATCTCTCTATTGAAAATTGTGTTCCCTTTTTGGTGATCGATCTGATGATAGAATACATTATGACTGATATTTCAATCACTCATGACGCTTGCCGAAACCTAATCTTCTTGCAATATGACCAAACTAATTACAAATTTTTCATTATGTTGTCCTATATTTTTTAGATTATAATGAGGAGGTGTGGCCTTAACTTTTAAAGTTAGTTTCAAAATCCGGTTTAGGATTGGTTAAGTTTGTGTCTTTAGCTTTTAAAGTTAATTCAAGGTCAAGTGGATTCAAATTTAGGAGAATATTTTAGGCTTTTAAGTTAGGTCTAATTTTGTTATTTATTTTGTAATATAGAAAACTAGTTTTAGACCTTAAAAACGTATATTGTTGAGCCAAGGATTATACACATGTAGCAAACTATGTGACAAAGGCATAAAAACCAAAAAGAAAAAAAGTTACTAACATATACATATTAAGTACAAATAAATTATCAATTGTCGATTCTCAATCAATTTAAAGCACCAAATTTCGGCAGCATCAACATGTAGATTTATCCAGATTTTGGTCCACTGACCCTAGAAGAAAACAATCCAAAATGTAAGGTTTCAAATATTTTCTGTGCTTGCAGTATTAATTTTCAATTTGTATTATAAAATTGATCTGAAAGAATAGCACTATAAATTTGAAATATTATGGACCAATGGCCTAATTGACAGAAGGCATTCATCGAAGGGCGTAATTAAATGTGAACACGAAATGCAGGAACCTAATTGACCAAAGTTAATAATAACAGCCAAATGGCGGGAAATTGAAGCTATCGGAAGCAACATAGAAACAAAGTGCTTCCATGGTGTAGCTGATCAAGAACAGGCGTGTAGGTTGATAAGAATATTCTGGTAATTGCCTGCCAACTTGCCCTAGCTAATGCAACCCTAACACATTACTTCTATAAATACAAACTATAAAGCCAGATATCGACCCACATAAACGCTTGCAACCCATCATCCATATGCATATCCATGGCAATGCCTATCCAATATTTGCCCCTGGGTGCTCGATTCGAGCTAACGGACGAAGAACTCATCAATCACTACCTGCGCAAGGTGCTCTTCGGTAAGCCTGTGGTGTTCGTGATTCCAGTAGCCGACGTCTACGGTTGCGAGCCTTGCATGCTCGATTGCGACGCTAGCATGAAGGTCTTCTTCAAGAACAATGAGCGTTACTTCTTTGTCTGCCGCAAGAAGATGTCTGCCAATGGTAACGAAAAATGCCCATGGAGGACCTTGAAAGAGAGTGACGACTGCGGAGGGATGTACTGGAAGTCCAACGTAGGGGACTAGAGCATCTTGGACGAAAATAACCAGGTGATCGAGTGGAAGAAGACTCTCACCTTCTTCTGCGTGAAGAAGGGTCAGAAGGACTGGAACAAGTGTGAGAAGACGGACTATATAATGCATGAGTATGTGGCTACAGGTGCCGAAGGTTTCCAAGAATTGGCTTTGTGAAGGATCAAGTACAACGGCAAGAGCAAGGGTGACGTCGACGCTTTTGCCGGCTATTACCCGTCTTCCAAGAACGGAAAGAGAAGCCATCCGAGTTTGAGTTCTAGTGGCGGTGAGACATCTGCTAATTATCAACAAGATGTTAATGAAGATCATGAATTTCCCACATCTCTTGGGAAGATTAAGGCATTGGACGGTGATTGTGTCAGGTATTTCCCAGTGGCGGAGGACACGATACAATGGCATGAAAATGAATTTGCAGCATCTCTTGAGTGGATTCTAGGATCGAAAAGTGGTTTTGGGGGAGGCCATTGGGATGGTGGTAATCCAAACGAGTTGGCCGGATTGCTGCAGACATTTGGCGCTACCTATGAATAAGGCCCACGTCTCAGTACCCTCCATGGTTGAAGAACTAGTAATTAATTTTGGAAGATTTTCGGAACCCCATAATGCTAATTAATCCTAATGTAATATTGATGATTATATAAATCAAGTTTATTTGTTATTAACTGAAATTATTACGTGAAAGTCTTTGATTAATTAACTTTGTGTAATTTCTTGTTATTAAATTCTTTTTTCTAAAGTTTTCAACCGGACCTGGAACCCAAAGTCTGTACTCAAAATTCTTTGTTATTAACGTAGAATCCATCTTGTGCTGGCTGCATTTCTCCAAAGTAACCCATCACCCGCAGCAATTAATAGTACAAACTACGAAATAAGGAATAAATCACACACACACGCAAACATGTAATGAAAAACATAGATTGGATAACCTATGTGGATTGAACACAAAACATATGGCTATCACCCAGACCTATACTCAGTTGACCAAAATAATTAGATCCTTTGTTGTGTTTGTAATAACTGATCTCAAGCTTCGAGAGTTGCCTTTACGATTTCTTACCGAGCTCAAGTCGGTGTTAGTGCTACTTGTGAGCCATCTCAAGCCTGAGCTACTAAATACACATCCCTTCAAGCCAAGGTTCAAGAGCTTGAGGAGTTTCTAAGGAAGTCTGAAGAGGGCCGTAGGGCTTATGTTCAGAAGATAACAACCTGAGAACTAGGGTCAAACTCTTCAAAGGAGAGTGTTTGTCATTGAAGTGTCCTTACAACACTTGATATTAGGTATTGACAGAGTACCCCTGACCTCGACCAAGACTTCGTAGATGAAACCTTTTATTAGCCTAAGCCTTTGAATGAATTGAGCATATAGCAGTTTACTAGGCGTCAGGGCCTAGTCCCATTTCTTGATGAAGTCTTATGGTGAACTTGGAATGAGTCACTTTAAGTAATGCTCTCGCCATTAGCCCCTTTGTTGAGCTGAAAGTAACTAATGTCACTGGTGCTAAGGGTACTCTAAGATAATCTATGAAGGTGCCTTTGGTAGGCCAACCTACTTTTGTCGGGGTTTTCCCCCTAAGGACCAATTTTTCCAATGCTAGAAACTCTCCTCAAGCTTTATTGTTGGATGATCGTATTGAAGCTTGAAGGAAGAAAAACATTGAGATCGACTAGCTAATAGCAAATTTAAGAGCATACTGGTCCAAAGAATATGTTGAGGAGTCTATAGATAGGTTGTCATGCTCTGATAAGATTGCCCATTTTATATGTGAGAACATTTTTTAATGTAATGGTCCTTGGTACCTCATTATATCTCGGCTAATAAATTCTTAGCATTTTTTTATTATTTATTTGTAATTCTTTCTTTTGCCTATCAAGTTCTTTTTTCCTTTTCCTTTTAGTAGTATGTTTCTGCACCTTTTTTGGGGATAATAATGAGGTTAACTATCACACGATCTTGTAACCTTTATTCTGCCCTTTTTGTTCAGAGTTATTACCCTACTAAAAAATAATCCAAATCAAACAATTTTTAGATTCCTTTATGTTTTTTAAGTGCTACTTTTGCCTAACTATGTGTTATACTATGCACAATATCGAACTAGTGGATTCATCGAGCACAATGTCATTTTGGCTGCTTAACTCTATTTGGTAGGTATATGTCTGAGTTCATACTTTCATCCTTTTCGCAATGGTGGCATCCCACTATTGTTTCGAGCACCCTACCAAAGTTCTTTTCCGTTGCCTAACATGGCAATTCACTCCAAGTTTCTCACTCTTAGAACTTATGCAAATTCCCAATCACAACACTAAGCCTTTGTAGAATTTCATTCACAGAACCCTTTTTGGGCCTTGTGTAAAATTCTACTTTTTGTCATTTTACTAACAAATCATGTGCGATTTTTTTATTTGGTTGTTTTAATTATGTGCCCAAGAAATCATTTTGCAGAAAAAAAAAAAACACAAAATTCAAAATAGGCTCTTAATTAGAAGTAAGTTCTAGAAATATCAATGGTCATCTGTATTGTTCTTAAGAGCGAGAGTCCCAAAACAATTTTCGTTTCCTAGAGCTCAGTGGCCCTCTAAAAAAGATACTCCTGTGATGCTCTAAGAAATGTCTCAAAGAGGTAATTGATGCTTTTCGACCCAATTTGGATTCTTACTTGGTTTCTTTGGGTGAAGGAGGATAACTCCTCAACTTCTTTGCCTTCACCATTTCTAGGATGTCTTTCTCTCTATCCATCTAGGATGACCATTAAGCATTTCTTTTTTCTGGCCTTAGGGACTAACTGTTACCCGACACATGGTGAATTCTTTCATTATGTTTTTAGGCAGTTTTTTTCAACTTCATGACTTTCCCCCATTTTACGGTTAATGTCACTGTTATCAGCCATTTTTTTTGGGCTTTTATAGAAATGCCTCCTATGTATCTATACTTTGGTTTAGTATGTTCTTTTATTTGGTCAGGGCTACAACTATTCATAGGTGATTTTCTCTAGCTTGTGCTTTTGACCCGAAAGTGTCCTCGTCACTGAGCTTGTAACAGCTTTGCTTAGTGCCAGGTGCTTCCAGGTGCCATACTAAGCCTTGATAACAATACTTTGATTCGTGACCCAATACCATAGGCACTAGGGGTAGCCTATCGTCTGTCAGGGATTGTCCATGTAGTTATGTAAGTTTTAAGCTACACTTTGCTGCTTCCCAGGCTTTATACCCTAGGCACTGCCTATGATTTACCAATACCTTAGGCACTGCCTATGTTCTGCCAAGGATTGTCCATGTAGTTATGTCAATTTTAAGCTACACTTTGTTGCTTTCCAAGCTCTATACAATAATTCATACCCCCATGCCCTAACCAATTTACCATTAATATTTTAGTTTGGTTTTTTTATAGAAGCTACCAGGACCATTTACTTTGTGTCATAGTGGTTTCATGCTTGTTGTGTCCTTAAGGCTACACCTCCTTAAGCTAGTGCTGGTTTTTCAAATGATCACTAAGGCACCTAAGTTGTTAAGTTATGATACACCCTACTCTTCCCTTCTACTGGGCAAAGGCGTGCCACAGGTGTTACTCAATTTTACTTATACAACAATCTGACTAATTCTCAATACTCATCTAGAGAACGGGAAAATATTTTTATGTAATACTTTGGTTAGTAATTAATAATGTCTTAGGAAGGCTTGGCATTGATCAAGTTGGTGCACTCCGTGACTTGCATCTCATCCACTGTCTTAAGGCAGCTCTTGACCTTCTTGCTCACACTTTCATTCCTAAGAGAGCATGACAAAATCTGTCATGATTCCTTCTTGTTGATGTTGATGCACACATTTCCCTTCTTTGATGCGAACATCTTGGTTAGCTATACCACACATTGGGACACATGTGCAGCAAGCCCTACATCCCTCTTCTGATAAGGGAGTTATATGGGGATGGCATATCCATGACAATGAACTTTATGATGGTACAGGCACAGAGTTCCTTCTCCGTCACCCTGTGATTTTTTTATCAGCATAAGTAGGAGCTTTATACACCCTAAAATTGGCAATTCCTCCAGCCCAATTATGTAAGTTTGGTTAGTTATCAACTTTAACTTACTTTTTAGGATTTTGCGCTTTGAGAGGACTTTAACATAAAGCACGTCAATGTTTGAACCATCATCGTAGAAAACTTTTGTTACCTTCCATCCCGTTAGTATGGTCGAGATAACTAGTGGATCATCATGGGGAAACTTGACCATGCTCCCATCTCCCCTAAGCAGTTTTGGCTTTAGGCTACCATACTAGAGTTAGTATAACTCCCTAGCATTCCTTTTTCTGTATAAGAATAAGGTTCCAACTATTAGCACATGCATTACTCCTATGGCTAGGGAAACTTAACATTGAAAGGATCATCATTTGTACTTGCCTTTTTTCCCTTCGAAATCATAGTCCTCATCATTATCTTGAGTTATTTTCTTTGCCCCTATAGGGATGACTAATGTCACTTCAAGAATTGTTACAACTTTCCTTATTTGATCAGGTTCTCCAATTACTTTCTCAACCAGTGGTAGTCTTCAGTATCATGACCTAGTTCTTTGTGGAACTAATAGTACTTTTTTAGATTCCTTTTGTTTCGCCTAGAGGTTGTGGCATGGAAAACTTGCTTGTCGCTCTAGGGCCATACGTAGATTTACTTGAGTTTTGTTAAGGTTTGGGGCTTGTTAGGTTGCCTCCCATATTTTTATTTAATCTGCTCTATGGTCTCTCTGATTAATAACCTAGAGATGGGCAATGGAAGCTCGAGGGTGAGGGTTGGCATATGAGGAAGTCTCCCTCCTTTCAAAAGCCTTATTAATCATCACTATCTCTTCAACATTCATGCACTAATTGACTATTTCAAAAAACTCATTCAACAAAGTGGGAGCCTATTCATTGAAGTTGAAAGTAAAAGGAGAATACCACTTCAATCCCTTGATCATGGTGACAATTCTGACATCTGGACGCAAGTCTTGCACGTCAAGAACTTTCTAGTTGAATGTTGGATATTTTCACGAATTAACTCATTTTTCCCTTCGTAAAGGTGAAATAACTAAAGGTATCATTTGCCCGCTACCTAACTTCCAACAAAGTGCTCAACAAATGCCTGTTTAAGATCAAAGAAACAAGACAAGCTCTCTTTGGGAAGGTTTTTGAACCAAATAAAAGCTAGCCCGATTATGGTTAGTTCAAAAATCTTACATAAACTTGTATTGTCTATTCCTTTTTACATTATGGCATGATGGTATTTCTAGATGTATGCATCATGGTTGCCACAACCATTGTACAAATCTACTTGAGGGTCATTGAAACCTAGCAGTAAGGGGGCCTTAACAATTTCCTTAGTGAAGGGTAAGGGATCACTATTCAAAAAAGCCAGTTAATCAAGACCACACTGGTTTTTGTAAGATCTTTGATTCCATCCTCGCTAGTTCTTTAAGGATATCATCTAGTTGAATTTTTGGTTATAAGTTGGAGGGTTTAGATGGCCATGATAAAGTGTGGTTTGCCTTTGCCTACTACTACCCTTTCTTGGCCCCATTTGCGATTGAGTCATATAAGGGCCTCCTTATGTGTCTCGCCCTCCTTGTGTGTCTCCTTCAACCAACTTTTCCTCCAACCTCTAAGATATCTCCTTCATAATGGTCGTTGGAGATCTCTCATACCAGCTCTTGTGAGGGTACCAAGTTTATCATCAATAAGGTTTGGGGTGCCCTTTCTGCCATGTTTGTAAGTAATCATCACAGAATATCTCACTTTTTTTAGATGGCACCAATTTGGTGGAGTTTGGCTTGTGGGGCTTGCTGGAATAAGGAAGCTATGCTAAGCACTTGGAAAATGAACACACAGAAAGAGAAAGAGTGAAAAAGTGAGTGCCTAGAATGTTCCCTCTTAGTGGAGTCTTCAACACTAAAATTGGCTTTTTTGATGATGTGGTAATGGATTGTTGGTGGTGATGATGACATACGTAGAAAGGTGGGTGAAGGGCGCGTTATATAGGACTATCTAGGTTGATATATAGCATTGGTTGATTTGGCCATGTATCCCTTATCCCATAGGGCACACTGATATTGTGGCCTACTGTGGGGGATATGGTAGCTTTGTACCAACTACCCATATGAAGGAATTATTGGGTGAGAATAGAGGTCAGCCATGCTCTGAGCTTTGTCCTCAGTTTAACCTGACTCTTCTAAGGAGACCGAGCTAGGTTATGTAGCGATAGTGGGTATTTGGTAATTTGCAAAAAGTATTTGATGCTAGCTTCCCTGAGGTGCTCCTTACCCATGTCATCGAGGAACCTCCTTAGGGATGGCAGCTGGACTGCCAGAGATGTTACCACCACACAAAATGGGAGAATTACAAGTGTGTCATAATGGCCAAAAACCATTATATTGTGTAATTCTCACCCTAGTGATAGAAGTGTGGGGGGTAAAAGGCATGATCTACACCTCCTTAAAAGTGTTCCAAGTTGGTAACTTGGCCCTCAAGAAAAGCCTTAAGGATTGCTTGTTTATCAAATAACGTATGGACTTTTTTGTAAGGTTTTGGAAATTTGAGTACTCAATTTTAAAACTCTCAAGAAAAAGACTTGGAGAGTTATGGGAAGGATATGAATGGTATGAAAGTGCTATTGGAGGACCAAATTGGTCATGGAAGACAAGTTTGGACAAAAGAAACACTAAAGGCAATAAGGACCTAAATGTCCTAGTGTAAACCTTAAGGTGTTCAAGCTTTTGACTTAAGTCTAAGGGTGGAATTGTGGGGTTATCCCACCATGGGAGAGGCAGCCAAGACTTGATAAATAGTAAAAAATGTTGGGCACATGTGTACCAATGAGTTTAAGGCAAAAAAACTATAATTAGTGAGAAGGAAAATGACATAAAGCAAGGTTAAGCTTGTTAAGTGTGTTTTGTACCCTTAAGATCATTTAAGGCCATTTAAGTGGCCAAATCACTTATCCCTCTCTCATTTTCATCCTCCTCTAGCCCAAGAACTCAGCCACACTTCCTCCATAACCACCATAGCTCCAAGATTGAAATTGAAGGAAAAAGAATGCAAGAAAGGGCAATTGGAAGCTATGTGGTGCTAAGACTTGAGTGCACCTAGGATCAAGCTCCAATTTTGGCATACACTCAAGGTAAGGGTTCTCTTGCTCTCATGGAATATTTTATGAAATTTTCAAACATCCATGGAGCTAGGGCTAAGCTTGGAGGAGAGCCATGAGCTTGATGAACCAAGCTTAGTGAGGGGAGTGTACTTATTGAAGGTTTTACAACCTAGTGTGAAGTGCCCAATGATGGCAGTAAAGTGAGGGTTTCTAGAGCCCAAAGTTAGTACTAACTATTGTTAAAATCCTCCTAAGACCAAGCATTAGCTTGAGGAGGGCTGACATAGTGGTTTGGTTATGTTTATTATGTGTATTATGGACTAACCTATGGTTATTGTTGCTGCTGCATTTCATGTGTTTGTTGGTTGTGAATGGCTGCTGCATTTGGTTGCTATATCTTGTATATATGCATTGTGGATTTTGTGTTTTAGTGTCTTTGGATGCAAGTTTTAATGATGGTTACATTGCCTATTGAATCCAAGTGCTTACTAAGTTTCTCAATGAAACTTACTCACCTCAATTCTATCATTTCAGGTCCAGCAGAAAGATCACCTTCAAACTAACCTTTGTAGTTTGATTTTTTATTTGAAATTTAAGATAAATTAACTTCCATATGTCTAGTTATGATATGAAAATTTTGGTGATTTTAGGAGCGCATTTGGTATTTTTAATGGTGGTACTTATTATGTTGTGCAGCAGCTACCCAACATCCTGTTTTTGGAGTCCATTGTGTCTCAGGACCTCTTGTAACCTAGGGTGTGTATTTAGATGAGTTAAGACCATTATGTAATGAATGTATGCATGTACATGTAGTGTATATAAAATGAGACAAGTGTGTGAACATTTGAGTAATGTTTTGACTATGTAAGTGATGTGGTGCAAAGCTGCCTAAGTGTGCATGATAGGCTGCTTACTTGTAAATTCTGTTTTTGCCACATAAAGTTGTTAAAAGAAAGGGAATGTAATTCCTATGTGTAATGGACATATATGGGATAGCTTGGAGGGTTTTCCCC
>KK900396.1:13115-27394 GCA_000696445.1 Aquilaria agallochum | reverse complement strand
TATGGGATAGCTTGGAGGGTTTTCCCCTTGTGAATGAAGTGTTTGCACACTTATGAAATTTTGTATGGGCAAAATGGTCATAAGGTGACCAGAATTTTGACTCTACACTTAAAGTCCTATATCTCCCTATGTAGAAAGAATATTTGTATGAAATTTTGGCCACACCTATAGAAAATCTAGAGGTTGATTTGAGATTTTGAAGTTCTATATTTGGAGCCTTGTAGCCAAAGATATGATGTTGCAAAGTTGGCTAAGTTACTGTTCATTTGGTCAAAATTTTGTAACCAAGTTCAAAAATTCATAACTTGGACAATAGATGGGCTATTGATGTAAAAAAAAAAATCTTGGTTTGCTCTAAGCTCTACTTGATAATGGAGCAAAGAAAATTGGGGGTACATGGCTAGAATGATAAAGGTGATTAGTGGAAGTTACAGGTGCAGTGGCTGGTTACTAGAACTTAACAAGATTGCCTAAGGTGTGGTAGCCAAGATTAAGACATGTGCTAGTATTTTCCTTCTTTGCTACCATAGTGTGCATGAAATGTGAGTATGTGTGTGATGGTTGGACCAATATGCATGTGTTTACATATTGCCCAAGAAGACCACCTGGGTATGCACACTAAGGGTAGTGTTCTAATGGCCTACAGAATATTACCAATCCTGGGAATCTAAATGCACAATTTTGGCACCATAATTGGACTACCCCGAAGTGGCTGACAAGAGATGTACCATCACACATTGTTTTGTATATGTTCATTTAATAATATCTACAAATGGTTCATTTAGGGTTCATGAATGTGTTCATTTGTATATGCTCATTTGAATCATAATGTTTTTATAAATGAATAAACACAGACACTTTCTTGTTATAAACAGGTAAACTACAAATTTAACCAGTTGACTATACGTCACCAGAATCTGTAAGAAAGCAAGAAAAAAAAAGTTACATAACTTTAACATGAATTCATAGGGAGGCAAATGCAATTTGGCCTTGAATTATGCCTCAAAGAAGGTTATAAAGCCCTCAAGATGATTAAGTACGTAAGCGGCAAGGTTAAGAACTTTAATCAAGAAGCCTTGGGGGAGCAAGCGGTCACTTCTCAACTCCTTGATTCTGTCAGTCATCAAGGAAACCATCATCTCCATGCCTTTAGGGACACCATACATCAAATTTTGTTTTTGATTTCATCTTGAATAGATTAGTTATTCTCACAGATTAAATGTTAGGGACCCTATAAAATTTACCTATATACTTATTTTAGTAAATTACTTTAGTATATGAAATAATTATTTTCTAAAAAATGATCAAGTTTTCAAGTCATATGTATATAGATAAATATTTTAACTTACATATTTTAATATGCAAAATATTATGAAATTCTAATATGTAACTTTCACTATTTAGAGTTTCATGCTGGCCAATCATCCCATCCTTCTTAAAATAAATGCCACACAAGCACCTATAGTCACCTCATTGCACTAATAGCCCATTGCCATGTCTGTTAACAATAGTATGCAATATACTAACTCACTAAGTTTTGCAAAGTTGGGGCCTAAGTTTAACTAAGTATTGAGTTTTAGACTAATTCATTTGAGTTAGTTAAGTTCAATGGCCATTTGAATATATAGGTCTAAATTTAACCATTTCTCTTCTCCCCCATCCTCTCTCCAATTTTTATTTTCTTCTGCAGTTTTCATGATGATTTCTTTTTTACTTTTTATAAGCAAGAATCTTCAAAATCTAAACAAACCCAAATCTTTAATTTGGTTCCCACTCCCTATTTTATCTTACTTCCTCAAAATTTTTTTCCTTGTTCTATTACAATTCAAAGGTGAAATCTCTATTTCTAGGGATTCTTAAGAATCAAGAAGGAAAATCCAAAGAGAATAGAGACTTACTTCTCAAATTCAAATGAGAATTTTAGAGATAAAAATAAATTGGAGAGAAAAAAGTGGTTTATTCTTATTACTTTTCATCAGAACAACACTAGGATATATATATCTAGAATACAAAGGAATTGACAAACTTTTGAACAAAAAATTCAAAGAAAACAATCTTCCTACCCACAAAGCTCATAGAACCTGTAATTCTCGCTTGCTAATGGCTTTAACGTCTACTACCACATCAATGCTTATTTAACGTAATCCTTCTTACTCCATCAACCCTACATCCCCATCAATGCTTATTGATAACAATCCCTCCACCTAAAGGACTCTTGTCCTCAATAGCCAATAAAACTTGGAAAATGAGCCGTAAAGTCATGATATTCTTCCCACGTGGCATCAACAGGTGATGGGTTGCCCTAACGCACCAGGACCTTAGTGATTTCGCGATTTCCCTTCCTGTCTATCTTCTTGCCCAAGATTGCCATAAGTCTGAGGGTCCGATCTTCCACTTCTTCTGGCAAGGTAGGTATAGCTAGAGCATTGCACACTTTTTTATTTAGTAGTAACACATAAAACACGTTGTGCACCTTTAAACCAAATAACTTTCACCTGACCTATTTTTGTCATAACATAAATAAGTTGCTGACTTGTTGGATTAAGCGAAGATAATTGGTGCCAAGACAGTCTAAACTCCACAGTACTCATCTAGTCCCCCTCGTCATGATACTTACAATGCTCCCATGGACACTTCTGTGTTTTGTCAGATGGTTGGCGCTCTCCAATATCTTTGCTTTACTCACCCAGATGTTTCATTCACCTTGAACAAGTTATCTTAGTACATGCACAGGCCCACTGCGCTACATTGGAGTGCACTAAAACATCTCCTTTGTTATTTTAAAGCAAAATCATTTCATGGCATATTGCTTTGAAAAACAGCTCCTCAAAACCTCACAGCTTGTTCAAATTCTGATTCGGCAAGGGGCACTGATACTCTTTTCTCCATCTTAGCTTATATCATGTTCCTTGGAGACAATCCCACTTCCTGGATGGCCAGGCACCAACAAACTGTGCCGCGGTCTTCCACTAAAGCTAAGTATTGTTCTATTACTTTAGCTGCATCTTAAATGGACTGGATTAGCTCCTTCTTCTATGAGCTTGGTATTCAACTCACTGTTGGTGCCACTTATGTTTGTAGAAACCCCTGTTTTTCAGTTTTGCATGAAACACTTAGCAATAGACTATCACTTTGTTTGGGAGTGAGTAGCATCTAGCACACTTTTTGTAAGCTACATCCCTATTGAGAATCAACTGGTAAATCTTTTGACCAAACCTCTATCCTGAAGATGGTCCAAGCTGCTTCGTTCCAAGATTGGCATCAAGGATGGGACTGCCGTCTTGCAAGGGCATCATAAGGATAACTAATGCTATCCTCGAGTTTATCATCACCAGTATAAATATTCCTATGCTTTATCATTGTATTTATCACTTAGTGTAAACATTATCTTCTTATACATTATCAATTTGACACACTAATGGAATAATGAATCATTGGCGATTGCCTTCATTATCTTGCTTCTCAATTTTTTGTTATCAGTAGCTTATGCCAAGTCCTATTGGGAGAATCTATAGTTGGCAGTGGAAATATCTCCAAGATGTCTCTTTTTTTGTTCACAATTAGTGGCAAAGTCTTTGAGCTTTCTCCAAATGAGGTATGATGTGATGCCATGTTTACTTGGAACTTCTAGTATCATTCTTGATGTTGGCATTGTGCATTGAAATCATTAAACCCTTAACTGTATGATTTGTGTCATACCATGTCAGTAATGTATTTGTTGTTTTTTCATTGGTGTCAAATTTGTTCATATACTAATCCAACATGGTGATAACTATTTCAAGTAGTTATCACTATGTCGTCCAGTACATTTTCAAGGTGGGTATGGGTTTGGAAGCCTAGTGCATTAGTGGCTTCATGGCCTTGGACATTTCTCCTCCTTATAGACCGCTTTGGTGTTGGCCCGCCTGAGCCATAAGCAAAGGTGTTTTTGCTTGTAAATTTTACCTTGTTGATTGTTCTAATTAATAAATAAGATTTATGGTTAATTAAAGTGATTTCCATGAGCTAATCACTCAATCTCTCATACCTTAATTGTTGTAGCCAAACCCACATGCTATTTTTTGTTACTTCTTACTTGCAAAAGAACACTATATAGACTTCAGAATACCCATCAAGGTGCCACAATCAGTAGAGGGGTCCATGCACACATCTATGGTGCCACAACGCATTGTTAATTTTCTACTTTCTAGCATCAAATTAAGCTCATTGCTTGATCACTTTGCTTCCACGGCTTTGTGAATTAAGAGATGTGCACATGGAACTGATGTTGACGGGATGGACACGATCTGTTGTCCATACAAAACCCAAGATTAATGGTGTCATGATTGGCAAGCTAGTCAATCATGTCAACCAACGCTTATATGTATTAAGTTTGAATGTGCTAAAATGTTGGACACAACTTGGTTTATTTGGAAAAATCAGTCCAAAATTTGAAATATATAGGTTGATTGACTCAATTTATCACATTCAAAGCACATATAAAAGACTATAAATAAATTATGTAAATAGTCCTAAATCTTTTAATTATTGTTCCATTTTAGCCTATAATCGACTGAATGTTCTATTTTGGTCCTAAACCTATTAAAATTGTTTCATTTTGGTCCCTCATCAGATGGAATTCATTAACCCTAGAATAATTTTTCGATATATTCTTGAATGAAACGGGTTCAATTTACAAAGAAAAAAAAGGATGATTTGAATTTATTAACAATAACAAATTATTATGTAGACTAAATTTATTCTAAAATAGTTACCCAAGATTTTATATTATGATGTAAAAAGTTGTTATCATATAAATACTTTCAGTTAACAAAACTCATATAATGGGAACCAAAATGAAACAATAATTAATTGTGAGAAATCTTTCATAAATTTATTCAAAAGACTAGAGTGTGTGTCTATATATATACACACAGATTACAATTTTCTTTAAGTTCCCTACCTTTACCCAAATCTTTTACCTCACACCGTGCATGCATTTACGCCACGGCAAGGGTGCAAATAAGTGATGGGAGAGATGGGTAGGTGACGGCCTACATCGAATGAGCAAAGAAGAACATAGTCAATGGACCAGAAAGGAGGAAGGAGTGATTGGGAGTTGTTGCCATGTGACCAAAGTAGATGAGATTATAGTATCCCAAACCTTTACTTCTAAGTAAATTATGTAGATGATCTCTAACATTTAATTACCATTTTGTTTTAGCCCCTAACCTATTAATTGTTATGCTTTATGACTAAACCTAAGAAAAACATTTCATTTTAGTCCTAAATCAATTAAAAACATTTCATATAGGCTCCTGTTAGACAAAATATGTTAACTCAAAGCATTTGTTTGATAACATCTTTTTAGATTATAATATAAACTATCTAGTAAGTCTCTTATAATGAATTTAATTTATATAATAAATTTTAGTAGTTAATGAACAACTCAAATTATTTTTTTTCTCTCTTTGTAAAATGAACTCATTTCATTTAAGAAAAAGCTACTAATTTAAATTGCCTATTAGCTGCAAAAAAAAAAAAAAAACTGAAACAGCTTCAATTTATTGGAAGACAATTGCTGAATATTTAAATTAGAATTTCAAAAATATGTATGGGAAAATTAGTTTGAGGTAATGGATTTCATCTTATGAGAACCAAAATGAAATAATTTTAATAGGCTTAAGACCAAAACAAAAAATTCAGTATGTTAGAGACTAAAACAGAACAATAATTGATGGTCAAGGACAATCTATGCTATTTACTCCTTTAGTTTTTATTGTAAATTCACCCCTAGCCTCTCAACTGCAACATATCAATGACAAAATTGGGGCGAATATGCAACAGTTCATATGCTAGGGATAAAATTGCAATGAAAAGAAATCTTTAGGACCCCTGGTATTATTTACCCAAACTAAAAACAACAACCTGGTGGTTGAGATAATACGTTTTGATTGGAATTAAATAATACCTTGTTTAACATATTTTTTCTTTTACTAATACTTATTTAGAATCATTATTATTTGAATACTGTATCAACCAAATAATTTCTTAAATAATTTTTTAAAGTAATTAGTTTTTACGTATTTTAAGTGATTTTTTTAAAAGTCCCATGAACCATTATATATTGTTTCTCATAATTCCTATATTCTAGATTTTTTGTTTTGGAAAACCTGGCCTACCTGATTGTTTAGATTTTTTTTGAAGTTTTTTGAGTTCCTTATTTTACATGAATTTTTAAATAAAATTAAGTATTGTTATTGATTTTTATTTTCATCAACATAAGTAGGAGAAAAATATACAAAAAAATTAATTAATGTCTAAAAAAATTTTTCAAATAATTATTAGATTGATTTATTATTCAAACAAAATTGATTCTACTTAAAAATTAGTAAAATAAAAAATTATATATTAAATAATGTCTTATTTAAACAATGTATTGTATAAATTATACATCTAAATAGCTCTAAGGGTCCCAAACATTTACTTTTCGTTAAAAATTCATCAATAATCCCTCAACCGTTGTATTTTTGTCTCAATTCTACCATTGATTAATGTTAATTGTTGGTCAAAGGATGAATTTGCTATGCCAAATAAAGATTTGGAACAATATGTAATGGTTGAAACTTTAGGGGTGAATTTGTTATGGAAAGTAAATCTTTTGGACCCCTGGAACTATTTACTTGAACTAAAAACAATGACCTGATGGTTGATATAATACATTTTGAGTGGAATTAAACATTACCTTATTTAACATATTTTTTATTTTACTAATGCTTATTTAGAATCGGTATTATATGAATACTATATCCACCTAATAATTATTTAAATAATTTTTTAAAGTAATTCATTTTTACATATTTTAACTGATTTATTCAAAAGTCCCACGAACCATTATATATTCTTTCTCATAATTCTTATATTCTATAATTTTTTTTTGGTCAAAACCTGAACTGCTTGATTGTTTAAATTTTTTGCCAGTTTATTGAGTTCCTTATTTTACATGAATTTTTATAGAAAAGTTAGTACTTTTATTGATTTCTCTTTTCATCAAGACAAGTAGGAAAGAAATGTATAAAAACTTAATTAATTTCCAAAAAATTATTAGATGGATATCTTATTTAAATAAAACTGATTCTAAATAAAAATTAGTAAAATAAAAATATATATCAAACAATGTCTTGTTTAAATAAAGTATCTAAATAGTACTAAGGGTCCCAAACATTTACTTTTCATTACAAATTCATCCATAATGTATATTTGTCCCAATTCTGTCATTGATTAATGTTAACTATTGGTCAGTGGATGAATTTGCTATACTAGACAAAGCTTTGGATCTTTGGGGCATGCTATTTACCCCTAAAAACGTGGACCCCACCTCTCATTTGTTCAGATGTAAATTTAAACCCAAATTATATCTCAGATGTAAATGTTTTCTAAAATGTTCAAATGAACTATTTAAATCCTTAATCTTCAAATCACAACATTCATGAATTCTAATAACTTTTTTTTATGTACATCTAGTAACTACATAACTTAGCACTATTTGACGGAGTTTGGTAGTAGAAAAAAAAGTTATATTTAACATAGTGTCAGTTATAGTTGGAGGAATTTTCAAATTTAGAGTCGAGGGAAATTTTGGTCCATTTTAAAAGTTTTTCAAGGGTTCATCTAAGTCAAAAGTCTTGCTGCGCAAACGTTTGACTTGAGAACTTTTGAGGGTTGCTCGTGCAACCGTAACATATTTACCTGACTCATGATTATGTCTTTATTTCTCACTAAATTATCCAAACCCATTAAATTTAATTTATTAAATTGATAAATCACAATAAATAGATATATACCCATCACAATTATTGCAACTCCTAATACACAAATCAAATTTCACAACTTGTTCCTTTATTCAAATCCTTGAAATAAATTATATATTTATGTTAATCAGGAATAAACAATAGTTTTAGTGCAAAGGAAATGGATTAAAGTAAAATTCAAATAACTTAATTAAAATTATTATTCAGTTGAGTTATATCCTAAACCAAGATTTAACAACAACACCAACGACATAATCCTCTCTCCTTCTCTCTCCCTCTCTCTTTCTGTCTCCCTTTCCCCTTCTCCATCTCCCTTACCCTTTCTAATTCCTGATTCCAGCTCCTATTCATAGTTCTCCTCCCCACCAGCCAACCCTCCCCAAATGTGCATATCACTCCAACCCCTTAATACCCAAATTTCAAAAATACCCTTCACTTAAAATACATCAAACTATTACCAAAAAAATAAAAAAAACTACTTTAATCCCAAATTACATGAGCTACTTCATATTTTAGGATTTCTAATATATCCTGAACAAGTTGATGTTTCATATTTAACAAATGTTTTTATGAAGGTAAAGTTTGGAAAAGTATTAAAAAGTCAAAATTTACCTAAAACTATATGAAAAAGCAAATTGGTTAGAGAAATTATGATGAATGGAGTATTTAAATCAAGTAATAAAAGACACAAATTTTAACACCCATTAAAATATCTTGCAATTTGGCCTTTTTGCTGCCAAAAAAGCCGATTAACTCCTTTGCATGCCATTTAACCTAAATAGAGACCATTCAATTATAATAAAATTAACGTAAAATAAGTATAAAAATTAACACACAACTTAAGGTGATTGCTCTCTTTGGTGCACCAGAAGAAAATGAATTATCACCACAGTATAAGGAAACTCATGCTATTTATAACAGTTGTTGTCTATATAAAAATAGATATAATAGGAATTGATCATTGTTACCCTTCAAGGGTAAGGATCAACAAAATTGCAAAATGAAGAAGCTCAACATCCTTCTCAAGAGCAATCATGTCGTCTTCCTCCTCAAGTTCATCCATGGCCATCTATGCTTCAATCCCATCCCCACACTTCAATGACAAAGATCAAGTTCCCCTTCCATGGTTCATCGTTTCCACACGTGCACCTCCATTCTGGCTCCCTCTAGTAGAAATCGGGTTTGTACATTACATTTTTTTGCACAACATCACAAAAAAAGTAATCAATACATATCATTAGCCTGTTTTATGTGGTAAGCTTCCCACAACTCTTTGCAAACCTACGAGAAACTCACATGTAACCTTTTTATGTTGTTGCTGTTAATTTTAACAATGGCATCTCCTATAACTCACACCAATGTCGGCAACTCCACACTATCCTCTACATTGAAGACAGCAGGTACATCCAATATGAGATTTCCAAAGGCTTCATTTGGCAGCCACGACACCATTCTCCTCTTCAAGTCAATCGGGACAGCAACAAGTGAATGCTTTTACGATTTATAGTTCTATCTCAGCAAAGCCATGGCACGCCTCCAGATGAAGGCCATAACAAGCTTACAACCATATGGGTGCTAGCATCACAAACTCTAAATTAATGGCTCTAGCTTTGAGATCTTTCAAAGGTTATGAATCGAATGCGAATCTTCTTGTGACACACTTTATAAGCTCCTTCTGAAAAGCCATGCCAGGCCATGATATTGAACCTAGAGGTAGTCATCAAAGTTCTTTTAGGAACAAAGATGGGGCCATGAAACTTAGGACAACAACCACAGATGACCCATCAGCAAAGGTGGTACTAGCTCATGATCAATTCAAGCATTTTTTTCTATAGTTTACACCAGCTATAAAATGACGCCACCTTAATTTACCATTATATTTCATGATCATAAATTTGCGTATAACTTCTGGGGCTAATGTGCAAGCCTTAGTGACCAATCGGTTTTTAGTGACTAAAAACTCAGTTATCAATCGGTCAACAAAACATTGGTCACCAAAGATGGCTGACTCAATGTCCTAATTTTAAAATCAAATTCAAATTGAAATTCTAAACACCCAAGTTCAAATTTAAAATTTTTTGATTCATTTTTTAAATGTTTTCAAATAGCTAGATTTAATTTTTTTCAATATTTTTCACCCACACATTTAGTAACATGAGATTGCAAGGTTTAATGGTGGGTTTGATTGGTCAAGCTCTGTTACTTTCAATGACCCTTACCAGATGAAAAACAAGATTTGGGACATTGTTAGCTACTTCACCCAAAGCAATGACATGAACAACTAGAACAAACCGAGCATAAATTGAGATTTGGGATGGACAATCTGGGACAAATTTGAGATTTTGAAACCTAGAAGCTCCTTCCATTGGCTAGAAAAAATAGTGATGAAGAGAGAAAAAGAGGACGAGTTCTGTAAGACGAAGAGGAAGAGCTGCTAAATAAAGAAGTGATTAAGACTTTTCTGAAAATGAACGTGATAGACTTGACGAATTTGGAGGAGTTGTTATGTCTACGGAAAGAGTAGAAGAGAACCATCAGAGGTGAAGGAAGTGGTGGAGTATACCATTGGAGACGTTGTTGAAGTTGGAAACGAGGTGCTTAGGTGGGAGGGCAGTGGCTTTATCAGTGGGACAGTGGCTAGCCATGACCGGAGTTTCAAAGCATCGGCAGGAGGCTGCTTTGCTAGGATTGGGAGGTGAAGAGGGGGGTGAAATGGAAGTGGTGAGAGAGGGAGATACAGTATCTTTGCAAACATCCATCACAACTAACCAGCAAATAAAGATAAAGAGAGCATGAAAAGGACACAGAAGGATTTTATCTCAACTTTGTCATTCAACTTCATCTTTTTTCCTTATTTCTTGTGTTATTTTTTTACATTATCTCAACTCACAAGTAAAAACTAACAATTGTTTGGTTTTTCCATGAGGAGAATGACCAGGTTAGTGACCACAAACGGTCACCAATTGGTCAGCGTCTCTCCATCGAAAATTGTGTTCCCTTTTTGGTGACCGATCTGATGACATAATACATTGTGACCGATATTTCAATCACTCACGATGCTTGCCGAAACCTAATTTTCTTGCAATATGACCAAACTAATTACATATTTTTCATTATGTTGTCCTAGATTTTTTAGATTATAATGAAGAGGTGTGGCCTTAACTTTTAAAGTTAGTTTCAAAATCTGGTTCAAGATTGGTTGAGTTTGTGTCTTTAACTTTTAAAGTTAATTAAGGGTCAAGTGGATTCAAATTTAGGAGAATATTTCAGACTTTTGACTTAGGCCCAATTTTGTTATTTATTTTGTAATATAGAAAATTAGTTGTAGACCTTAAAAACTTATATTGTTGAGCCAAGGATTATACACATGCAGCAAACTATGAGGCAAAGACATGAAAACCAAAAAGAAAAAAAGTTACTAAGATATACATATTAAGTACAAATAAATTATCAATTGTCGAATCTCAATCATTTTAAAACACCAAATTTCGGCAGCATCAACATGTATATTTATCCACATAAACGCTTGCAACCCATCATCCATAGCATATCCATGGCGATGCCAATCCAGTATTTGCCCCTGGGTGCTTGATTCGAGCGAACAGACGAAGAACTCATCAATCACTACCTGCGTAAGGTGCTTTTTGGCGAGCCTATGGCGTTCATGATTCCGGTAGTTGACATCTACGGTTGCAAGCCATGCATGCTCGATTGCGACGCTAGCATAAAGGTCTTCTTGAAGAACAACGAGCGCTACTTCTTCGTCCGCCGCAAGAAGATGTCTGCCAATGGTAACAGAAAGCGCCCACGGAAGACCTTGAAAGAAAGCGACGACTGCAGAAGGGCGTACTAGAAGTCCAACAAAAGGGACTCTCTTGTGTTGGACAAAAATAACCAGGTGATCGGGTGGAAGAAGACTCTCACTTTCTTCCGTGCGAAGAAGGGGCAGAAGGACTGGAACAAGTGTGAGAAGGCGGACTATATAATGCATGAGTATGTGGCTGCAGGTGCCGAAGGTTTCCAAGAATTGGCTCTGTGTAGGATCAAGTACAACAGCAAGGGCAAGGATGACGTCGACGCTTTTGCCGGCTATTACCCGTCCTCCAAGGACGGAAAGAAAAGCCATCCGAGTTCGAGTTCTAGTGGCGGTGAGACATCTGCTAATTATCAACCAGATGTTAATGAAGATCAGGAATTTCCCGCAACTCTTGGAAAGATTAGGGCATTGGACGGTGATTGTGTCGGGTCTTTTCCAGTGGTGGAGGACGCAATACAATGGCAGGACAACGAGTTTGCAGCATCTCTTGAGTGGATTCTAGGATCAGAAAGTGGTTCTGGGGGAGGCCATTGGGACGGTGGTAATCCAAACAAGTTGGCCGGATTGCTGCAGACATTTAACGCTACCTATGAATGAGGCCCACGTCTCAGTACCCTCCACGGTTGAAGAACTAGTAATTAATTTTGGAACATTTTTCAAACCCCATAATGCTAATTAATTCTAATGTAATATTGCTGATTCTATAAATCAAATTTATCTATTATTAACTGAAATCATTACGTGAAAGTCTTTGATAAACCCAAAGTCTGTACTCAAAATTCTTTGTTATTAATGTGGAAACCATCTTGTGCTGGCTGCATTTCTCCAAATTAGCACATTAGCCGCAGCAATTAACCGTAAACATGTAATGACAAACGCAGATAGGATAGCCTATGTGGATTGAACACAGAACATATGGCTTACAACAACGTTGATTTTAACATACCAAGCTTTCCATACATCTCAATCAAATAAAACTTAGATAAGATGTTGACATGTGCAACTTCTAGAGCCAACAAACTTGCTTGGGTCATACAAAGATGAGAATCAAGTAGATAGCCGACTACATTAGGAAACAAAACTAGAAACAAACTTTTCATGCATCTAATATAAAGTACTCCCTCCATTGGCCTCACTTGAATTGGTCCTTTTACATTTTTTAACCAAAGTTTAACATGAATGTATTCATATTAATCTGTATTATGAAAATTATTTAGAAACTATAATCTTTAAAACTGATTTTTCATATGTAAAAAGTTCACATATTTATAAAAAAATTATAAATTGTTTTAAAAAAAATAAAATTATAAATTGATTACTGTTAATAGTAAAAAAGATAGTTTTTGTAAGACAAATTGAGTACTTATTATTATACAGTGAAGTAATGCTTGCAACAAAATATATACCTAAAGATCTAACTTCTTAATGAGCTTCATGATTACATTATTCGCATGATGGAACTATCAGTTATGTATGGAACCAGCCTAAGCTGGATCTGAGAACTAAAGGTATGTAAATTAAAATAGGGTAAAGTGCACCAAGAATTCGGAAGCTATGCTTTATATTGTAGATTCATCTCAAAACTATCAATTACTACAACATTGCATCTACCTCAATTCTTTTCGTAGACCACCGTCATCTGTCATTTGTCGCCCACCAACTCCTTTTCCTCTTCTTCCTCATGTTCTTAAACTCCTCTAATCTCTTCTATTTCAATGAGACCCTAAATCTAAATTTGGAGATTTGACCAGCGGCCTCATATGCTTCATTAGATGTGAATGACAAAGTCACCAACCCAGGCATCAACCTAAAAGCCCCTCTGTGAAGGACGGTTTCTACCACCGTGTAGCAGACATGCTAGTTCCCTATCTAGATTAGTTCGATGGCACTATTCATCATATGGCCACAGCATTCCAAAGCAGACATTTTTTACTAATCTTAAAAATTGGAAAAACCTGAGAACCATAACTGAAAAAACCATATCCACGGTCTTGGTTCTGCTTAGTTCTCGAGTTAGCCTAAACATTTTTGAAACCACAACTATTTTGGGTTGGTTCAATTCCACCAAAAAATCCAAGCCAAGCCAACCCATTCTTACCCTTATACTTTCTCATAATTGAGCATTTGGTACAAGAGGAAATGCTTACATTCTTGAGTTAGAATTAAATGTAGGAAAGTAAATTTCCCATATTTGGCAGCCAAAATCCCCATTTATTCTATTAGTTATATTCTCCTGAGAATGTAAGGCCCCTTGATCTAAACTATAAGAGAAACCATCAACAACTTCTTCAACCTTATCAGAAGCTGAGAGATGATCTTGTAAAATTAGCTTATTAAACTATAGGACTAATGGAATTGAGTAATACAAAACCTTTCTTTAAAAAAAGTACTCATAAGTACAAATAAAAAGAGAAAAACTTAAGGGGGGAAAACAGCTGCAAATTGGTGAGCTATCATCACCCTACATCTAAGGACCATCACTATCGAGCATCACTAAAAGGAATGCAAAATTCTTAAGGTGTATTCAACAATCGGATGAAGGGTTAAAGCTATATCAAGTCTATCAGATAAAACTTCTAATATGACGGCTCTCCTAGTTGATGAAGAGTTCTAATCAAGTAAGTATTTATTTTACTTTGTTTAAGTGTTTTTATTAAATTAAGTACCTCAAG
>KK900396.1:0-12306 GCA_000696445.1 Aquilaria agallochum | reverse complement strand
ATTGAGGTAAGGGTTCAAGATAATTAAGCTCAAATAATGCATAGAAATGTAGTCTTTTGTGTGGGAATGAGTTAGAAACAAGACCCAAGTGATTTGAGTTTAGGATGAGAAAGTTTGAGCAGTTTTCGTGGAAGGTCACACACTGTCGCGCAATGCTGGAAGGCGTTGGCGATGCCATATTGCCGACCGGCGACGCGAGTTGGCGATGCGTCGCCGAGAAATGCAAAAATTCTCCGAACACTGATGCCTTTGGCGACGCGTCGCCAACGGCCCCGCTAAGGCATTTTGCCCCCAAGCTCCGGGCATCCTACGAGTGTCTCAAACTCTCGATTTTCATCCCTAGGCTAACTTAAGACGTTCCATAGCCTCGGTTGGGTCTAGAACTCGTTCCTAAGTCAGGAATTATGCATTATTTAAGTGGTAGTTAAGTTGTGTGGTTAAGAAAGAGTATGAATTGGTGGCTAAGAAAATCAAAGTGCTTAAGCTTCTAAATGAGCACTAAGAGGATTAAGTGGGTTTTTAGACTCTTTGTTGGCCGAGTTGAACGTCATTTACCTATGGTCAATGAATAGAAAAACCTAAGTCGATCCCGACCGAACCATTTGGTTTGGTAAGTAAGCCACAACGAATGCTCTAAGTTAAACCTTAAGGGTTTGGCTAGTTAAACTACATAGGATGGCTACCTTGCGCAATAAGTTAAGGGTAAAGGTGGGTAAGTTTGAGAGGGGTGACGACCTACTCTAGAACCCGTAAGTGGGACTTAAGGGAGGTAAAGTACCCAGGATACGAGGGCCAGTATCTCAAGTACCTCTGCCATTTGAGCTCACGACAAGTTTATGGCACCTAGAGTGCAGAAAGTCCCAAGTGCAAGTGTTATGTACATTTTATATCATACATTCATGCATTGCATATCTTATACATGTTTGTTGGTTGTTTGAGTTGCTTGTTGGTTGATTCACTTGTTTGGTTGCTTGTTTGCCATGGTTGCATCTTGGTTGCTGCTACCTTCTTGCAGGTACTCAAGGGACCCTTACTGAGTACTTTCAAGTACTCACTCCCTTAAGTTTATTGTGCAGGTTCTAACTCCGGGCCTAGTCACTAGTTGATAGTTGAGGCCTAAGCTTTCTCTTTTGCAGGTACTTTTTTTTTTAGAATCCTTGTGATTCTAGGTTACTTGTGGTTTAAGTAATGTGCTAACCAAGTGGTGCCTTTATAGTGTAGAGGCTAAGAGTGCACAAGAACTAAGGAAGGGCTTGTACTTGGAGCTTGGATAGCTTAAGGTGGGGCTCAAGTAGATGATCTTAGTTAGTTAGTTTTTTTTGTCTCTTGTACATAGTTCCTTGTGTACTAAGAAAGTTGCCTCTAATAGGACACATTGTGATGTAAATTCATCTTGTTACTTTTGGGTGCATGCTAGAAGTGTATTGTATACACAAACTATTACTTGTAGTTGAAGTAACTAGTATTTCACTGTCTTGGCACGTTTTAAGTATGTTTTATTAGAAATGCTCGAGCAACGTTTTTAATCAATGATCTGTTTATTCGTTTACATTGCCAGGACAAAAGCATGCATATCTCTAAACTGAGTAGGCTAAGAAACTAGTTGCATATAAATTGCTTTAATTTATATTGACGAGTAATAGTTAGCCAATAGTAACTTAGTGGGATTCATAGTCCCTAAGGGCCTACAAGATGATGAGGCACTGGGGCCCCGTTCCACGACATCTAAAACCTACTAGCAATCTATCAACAAAGTAGTAAACTAAATGTGGTGATTAGCTGCTAGGATTAAGCTCCATATATAGCTCAAAATTTGCCTTCTATGGCTGAATCATAATGGAGAAGTAAAGTTCCCTGACAAATTTGAGGAAGCCCATTAGATTCCATTCATTCCCAATCAGCAATGCCTATGCCTAATGTTTGATATTGTCCCTCATCAGTAATCAATAAATCTAGCCCACCAAGGGGTTTAGATTCAAGTTGCTACCCATGAAAGAAATATTATGGGTGGGGGATTATGAAGGTTAATAGTTCATTTCTTGTGAAATTCCCTGGATAGAAAAAACCAAGCAAGTAGATCTTCTCTCTAAGCAAGTATGATGGAACATGGAAACTGGCATTCTAGAATACACATTCATTTTGACTGATCCAAATAATCCAAAGGGTGGAGAGAAGAAAGTGAAACTAGTTAGGCAAATAGTGTTGCTTATGACTAAAGAGGTCAGTAAGCAATGCTTCAAAAGATGGATACAAAGTAGATGAAGGTGGAGAATAAAAATTGCCCCATAGGTCCTTCAATCCAAGACATTCCCAAAAGAAGTGAAACATGATTTTCAGAGAAGACTGACCGCATGAACATATCGAATTAACAAAGCCATCATCGTTAGAAAGATTTACTGCCATTAGTAGAGATCGTGATAAACACTTCCAAAGAAATGTTTTGAACTTTTAAGGAATATCATAGGCCCATAAAGCTTTGACAACAACAGAGAAATCCTGATGTGGAGGACAATGGAAAAAAGTACTTGTAGCATTTAGGAAAAGAACTTACCTCTTTTAGAGCTCAAGTGCATAGCCATGTTTAACTGTAAAAGAACCTGCGGAGTTGCCAAGCTAATGAATGGATTCTAAAGCATCCTTGCTATCCAGTATTAAAATGTTGCAGATCAACTCAACAATCTATGATAGGAACAAATTATGTAGAAAAGGGATGTTCCAGCTCAATCGATAAGGGACAAATAGATCTGTAACAAAGAGATTGGAATCCTTGTCTACATCACCTACTAGTAGGTTCAAATGTGTTGGGCATATTCTTGGGATCCAAGCATCTTCCTAAACCTTGATCATAGACCCATTGCCCACCGTCCACTGGATGTAGTCTTGGAGAAGGTTCCAACCATGCAGGAGACTACACCAAATAAAAAATGAGTTATGTGGAGCCCTAGCAATCCAAACAGAATGAGATTCACCGCATTTTGTTGAAGGAACCATATAAACTAAAGATTTACTACTATCAGTGAAAATACGTGAAAAGGTTTCACTGAGCAAGATTTAGTTACAGAAACCCAGAACATTAATACCAAGTCCCCCAAGTCCTTTCAGGATATGTAAAAACCTTTGGTGCTAAAGGTGGACATCATTTTTCTCTCCAAAACCTAACCACTAAAATTGGACAAATTAAACAGATAAATTACCCACCAAATTTACAGGAACTTTCAATAAAGACATAACAAAATTGGGAATAGATGACAAGGTAGATTGAATGAAGGTAAGATCCTTGGCAAGACTAAAAAAATTCCACTATCAGTTTGTAAGATGATTGCTAACTTTATCCCTTAAGAGATCCTTGGCAAGACTCAAAAAATTCCACTCTCAGTTTGTAAGATGATTGCTGACTTTATCCCTTAAGAATTGGAAAGATGATTGCCGACTTTAAGAATTGGACAGACGAGCATCGAGATAAATCCTATCAGAATGGAAGACAGAGATAGTTTTGAATTCTTTCGCTAACTGAAAATGGCACAATATCATCGTACTGAAGGCCTGAAACATTACAATTCAAAAGCTATTCTGAATTTTAGAAATTAATTATTTGATCAGTTACAGCATCAAATCCATGATAGCTTGATGGAGAGCTTGAATAGCCAAAACAAATGGCTTAAAGCACACAAGACAATCATCCACAAAGGACAAGTGATTAATCACTGGACCATTGTTATTAGCATGAAGCCATCTAATAACTCTAGAGAATTGTAGTCTTTGGTAGGGGTGTTCATCTAGCCTAGTCAACCTGCAAAAAAAGTTGCCCCAAACCAAACCAAACGATGTGAGTTTTATACGGGTTAAGGTTCGCATGGGTAGTGAAAAGGTGAACCCAATCATTCATGTGGGGCGGGGCAAGTTCCAATTATAAAACCTGCATAAACCCGATCCGAAACACTTCTTGTTTCAAATCCTAAATTTTAATCCCTAATAACATGATAACAATGCTTAGAACTCACTCCTTTATTTCTTGCTTCATGATTTTTTTTAACTTATTTATAACTATTTTGAATTGAGAAGTTTTTTTTGTAAAAAATCACATGAGGCTTTGGCTATTTTGTGCATTTCTAGTTTCTATTATTGAGTTTTAAAATTGGCAATATGACATTCATATAGGTTAAGGAGCAAAGAGATAGAAAATGAGACAAAAGAGCTAAATTATTTAGTTATTTATGCACATTACCACAAGCTACTGTTTGTTTATAATACATAGATTTAAGGCGATGAGGGTGAGCTTTTACAGTTGACTTTTCTTGTTCGCCTATTGATATCAAGGTTATTTGAGTTTTGAGATCATTATTTGAAACCAAAGTAAGTTCAAACCACACTTTCTATTTTTTGTAGGTTTTTTAATTTTTTAGTATACAATTGATTTGTCAGTTTTTTAGAGTTTTAGGCACATGAAATTTTATTTGGATTAAGACATTTTTATATATAAATTAAAACTTGAAGTATAATTGTATGTTTTCTTAATCTTATTTGTAACTGTTTTGGATAAAAATTATAGTCTTACATGAAAATACAAAAACTCAGTCATACCGATCTGACCCGAACTAGTTTTTATAGGGTTTAGGTTGTCACCAAGTTTAAGGGTATGTGAGTAGGGTTGGGTAGTTAATTGGGAAACCCGGTCAATGATGCAGGTAGGGTCAGATTCACATGAAACCCAGTCATACTTGACCTATGAACATCCTTAGCCTTTGGAATCAACAAGAAAAGGTTTTTGCACACAAAATAAAGATATACGGGAATAACAGGTACCCTTGACAAATTTCCACTGATGGAAATAACAATTCCGTACTACATCTATTAACCAAAATGGAATATGATACTATCATCATACATTGCACAATAAGATGGACCCATTTCTTTGATAACTTCATGACATAAACAACTCACTCATTAAAAGACCAATCTAGGCTATCATAAGCCTTGCGAATATCCAATTTTAGAATAGCTTCAGAAACACGAGAAGACTCACAAACCAAGGAGTACGTGTAATAGCATTCAAGTGTTCATGGGCTATAATAATATTACCTTGAATGTGATGGCAAAAAAAAAAAGCAATTTGGAACCAACAAACTAAGGAGTGTAGAACCAGCTTTAGGCAGTTAACCAAGGCCATAGCAATGACTTTATGCAGAGTATTACGTAAATTGATGTGCATGCAATCATCAACTATGTAGGTGTCCTTGATCTTAGGGATGAGCGTTATAAAGGTGCGATTGACATGCTAGAGTAGGAAACCACCAGCCTCTGTCACATCATCACCTGTGACACACCAAAAGCACTTGAAGAGTACTGGTTAAAGACCATCAGGGCTTGAAGCTTTAAATTTTGCTTGATAAAAAATTGTCTTACAAATTTTTTAGTAAACGGAACTAGGAGGGACGCACACTAAATGCAAAACCTTTCACACAAACTAATCATTTTAATTTAGCCAAACAAAGTTCTAATTAATCCCTCATGGTTTGGCTCCTTGCTAGCTCTTGCCCTTTTTTACCTTGTCTATTATTATTTTACTTTTCATTTTTGGTTTTTATGAAACTTTACCTTACAGTTGTACTATTATATCTAATCTTGACCAATAAAAAAGAAAACATACAGTTTAAATTGGGTTGAAAATAAATAGGCCATTTGGTGAACTATTCGACAAAAGTTCATTTATGCTCATCTATTTAGGTAAATGAATGAACAAGAACAAAATTTTCTATTTGGTAGATAAATAGACAACTTCAAACAAGGTTTTTTTTTATTTATGTTCATTTATTCATTTTTTTTGTTTATGTTTCTTCATATACTTCATCCGTTTCATAAAAATTGACCTTTTTACTATTTACAGAAATTAAGTTATGATTTTATTTCTTCCAAAATTTATTAAAAAAATATGAATATTTTCTTTGAAAATGAAACTTTAAAGATTATAGTTTCTAAATATCATTTTTAAGAATTTTTTTCAATACATATTAATATGAATATGTTCAAGTCAAACTTTAGTCAAAAAAAGTAAAATGGTCAATTACTGTGAAATGAATGGAGTTTTAGTTATACCTTTATTATTATATACATTTATATATTTGTTCATTTATATTGGTGAATAGTTGGTTTTGGGTTCATGAATATGTTGGCCTCTGAAGGTTGCTAGAGAGCACCTATAAATTCAGTGCGCAAAAAAGGAAGGAGCGAAGAAAGGACACACTAGGCTATTTTCTTAGGAAAGGTGTGACACTAGGACACTTTACTTCTTTTTTCCATTGATGTCGTAGTGGACTATACGTGGTGATGACCACATACCTGGAAAGTTGGGTGAAGGGCCTAATATATAGGACTATCTAGGTTGATCTGGAGTGTCGATTGGTTTGGTCATGCGTCCCCCATCCTATAGGTGATGCGAATGGTATAAAGACCATGAAACATGCCCAAGATATTTTTCATGCTCTACAAGACATCAAAGAGAATGGATTTTAAGACCCCCACCCCTAATCAACCTGTGACTAGAAACGAGAAGTATAAGAACACCAAGAACACAAGAACACAAGAACACAAGAACACTTGTGCACCAAGGTAGTCCACAAACAACCAAAGAGAAATTCTCTCCAAAGTAGCAATATTATTTCTTGTAATGGCTGTTGTTTTACAACTAGAATATGTGCTTATTTATAAGCCTAAACTAAGGTAAAAGATTCAGCAATATTCACAGCCCAAGTCACCTAGGAAACATAGTTACAAAGGACTTAAGAAAACCTAGTCAAACTAGGATTCCTACACCCTTTTAACACATGTTTAAGGTGTGCAGCGAATTCCATCTATCCTAAGTGACCTAAATCACTTCCATGGCCTAAATAACATCCTAAATAATGTAAATAAATAGGAAAATAAAATAAAATACGTTACACCACAAGATTGGCCATAAAAATCCCAAAATAGTCTTCTCAGGTGGTACTTGCTTGTGCCTTCAACTTTAAGCTGAAATTCGAACTTGAAACAGCCATGATTTCTCAAAATTCAAAGCATGAAAGTTGTAGATCTCTTTCTTATCTTGGAAATGACACCTGAATCACACAAAATGACATCTAAAGCCAAAGATATGCCCAAAATACTGCAACTGCTTCTGAACTAGCGATGACTCATAAATCTCGACTTTGAAGCTAAGTAGGACCCTCTTAACGTGAAAACTTGGTTTCTTGGTCTTCATATGATTTGTAGCTACAGATGTTAGCTTTGTAATGCATCAAGAATCATGCAATTCTGTTTTGTTTAGCTCATGATATGATTTTTCTACCAGAACATCACCAATCTGTCAAAATTGAAGCTTGGCCATCATCTCCATATGATTCCTTGCATGTTCCAGTAGCTCCTTTAGAAATTCCGAGACCATTATCCATGAAAAGGCTTGAGAAAAAAGCTTGAAGTGTACTAGTGAGCTCCTTAGCCTTCTTTCTTAGCCTTTCTTTGATCGTATCAAGAGGGCACACTGACATTGCGGCCTATTGTGAGGGATTGGCAGCCTTTCCCTGACTACCCATATAGAGGTACTATTGGCTAGGAATCGAGCTAGGCTGTGGTCTGCACTTTATCCATGGCTCAACCTGATTCTTCTGAGGAAATTGAGCTAGGATGTCTAGTGACTATGGGTATTATGTAATGTGCGAGAGGTAGCACTGGCTTTCCCAAGGTGTTCCTCATGCAAGTCCCCAAGGAGCTTCCCGAGGATGGTCTCACAATCACTTTGTTGTTTTCCTATGGTTTTATTTTTCATGATGATTCAAATGCTCAGAAAGTTTGAAAGAGCAAAGGAGGGACTGATTTTTTATGACGATCCAGATGCTCAAAAAAATTGAAGAAGTGAAACACTATTTAATGGTTTCACCTACTATGAGGGCCCTTACTTCTACAACTTGTGAGTTCTAAATCACCATTTATCTATTTTCTACTTATAATTATTCTTTTTTCCCCGTATTTTCTTTGACCATCGTCCTATGATCTATCATCCACTATTCTTTATGGTATTCTTTATGTTTCCTTTATTATGTTTCTTTTTCTGGTGCTTTCCCAAAGCTATATTCCTTTTCTGGCAGGTTGCACTATCGGCTGCGGTGGCGATAGGTCCATTGGCAATAGTTCTATAACCCTTTTTTTTATTTTTAGCACTTTTATGGTTTTCAGAGAGATTTCTCATAGCTGCATTGTCACACCCCACCCAGGCCCCAGCCTGTGCACTCTCAGTGCCACTTACCAAACCTACCCAAGAGTTATTTGGATACTCTTAAGTTCAAGTGTTATTAACTACTATTTTATTTTGGCTAATGCTTGTTACGTAGCTTAAGTCTTATTTTCTTAAGCTGAGAGCTGGGAGGGTGCCCTAGGAGGCTTATAAGTTGTTTAGAACAAATACCTATAGCTTAGGTAAGGCCCAAGCACTAACTTGCAACACAAGGTAAGGCTATAAATCAATAACTTGCAATACAAGCAAGGCATACACTTAATCAGTTAAGTGTCTAGGATGTGTGCTCATCAAGTGTGCTACTTTCATGAATGACAACCAAGATGCCCACATCATTGTAGTTTTCAAAATCCAGGTTTCCATGCACATGTTTTTTTGGCTCAACAAAGTATCTCAAGAGGTTTCTTACATACAATATAACCATGAGCTCATAACTTAACATAACTTGGCACATAAGCATCCAACATATGTACATACAAAACCATGTACAACAAAGGCTACATATACACACAAAATAGCCTAAGTACAAGCATCACTAGCTTGGAAGCATTCCAAGGATGCTACAAGTCCAAAATAGCCAAGGTTAAGTTTTACAAGCTAAGTTTCCTTAGTCCCCAAGAAAAAACCTAAGTGTGCAATACAGCAGCACACACTGAAGCACCAACCCAATGACCATATTCATGGTCGTGAAAGTAAACACTACAATCAGAACCATAGTCAACAAATCCATCCTGCACCTAGACATGTCCCACAACTACTCAGGCTTCCAAAACTTTGAGCATAAGTTTCAGCCTTAAGCCATAAGACTTGTAATTGTAAATATTCAAGCCAAGATTGAGTTGGCATATACCTTGTACAATAAGTGCACTACCTAGTACACAAACAAGCAACTCAAGAAAACTACTCAAGTTGAATATCCTTTCCTGAAACAAGAAATATATATGGGCAATGAGTAACAATTACTCAGTAGGATTCACAAACAACCATACTTGGTTTATTTAGTTAAGTCCAAGACTTAACCTCCATAGCTTACTTGTCCTGCAAGAAAACATGGAAAACACAAAAACACAATATACACATATAGTAACCGAGACATAATATGAATAACTAAGCTATCTACAATTTGTTAGCACACACAAACAAACAACCAAGCGCACAACTCACACACACACCAGAATTTCACCATAGGCCGAAACCATTAGCAAGCACCAAATTTCACATTTGCACTTCAAGCACTTCCAATAACCACCATACCTCTAGAGGTCCAAGTTCATTAGTAAGTTGGCCTAACTTGCTAAGAACTCTAGGTGCTTGCCCTTACTTGGATTAGCTAGTAAAATCCACTATAAACCCGAAAGTCCACCATTTCCATTTGAACCCGAAAGTTCACTCAATATGCCCATCAAATAACTAAGATAACATAGCACACCTTGATTATCACTTAGATACTCATAATTACTTGTTCATGGAATAATTACCAAGCAAGCAAGTAAAACATGAATCCTACCTTCTCAAACACAAGCTTGAGCTCTCGGTTGAGAGTGTGTCTTTAAGGCCGAGATTTTCTTTCCAAACCAAGGTTGCCTAGCATAACAAGGCCATCACTTAGCCATTCTAATCACTTGATCATGGACATTTCCAAGAAAGCAAGTGAGTTTATGAAGCTTTACCTCTAATTTAAGCTTGAACACTCTCGGCTGGCCTTGCACTCTTAAAAAATCCAACTTCAACTTGGGTTTCTTGGTCGCCACATGCCGAAAATGAAGACTCCAAGCTTGATTTTATGTCCAAGCTTCAAACCAATACTAATTTGGCATGAACTCGGCAGCAAAACGTCAAGAACACCAAGAACATGAAAGCCTTCCTAGAACACTTCAAGTTTTGGCCAAACAAACCAAACACACTCAAAGTCGAAAATACTTGTTTAATTTGTTTAATGGGAGACATGGCAGCTGGCCATGGACACTTGTCCAAGAAAATGGTCTAATACTCGATTTAATCTCATACTAATTTGCATGGTTCATTTCACCCCTCAAGAATGCATGGCTTCACTTTAGTCACTAAAATGCATGTTTATTTCGGCATTGATCTTGATTCATGGCCTACATTGCCAGGCATTAATCAAAATGGCTGAAAATGGTCATTATCCCATGTATATTTCGGCCTATTACCAAGATTAATTAAACCATATAAATGATGGCATATACCTTGGTGAGAGATAAACATGACCGGCCATCGAAGTCACCAAAGAAATTGGTCTAATTCTTCATTTCTCCTTGCACTTATTTGCATGGCCGAAATTGCTAATTTAAGGTTCATAGTTTCAATTGCATCACTAGTTCAGGTGTGCATTATAGTCCTCCAACTTTATTTCATGCCAAAAACATCATGGTCCAATTTTTCATGTACACTTAGAACCCAAACTTTCTTAGGTTTGCACTTACACCCTTATCCTCATTTTCAATCAAGTCCCTTATGTTTATTTTGTGTTTTCTCTGCATTCTTGGCCTAAGCCAAGTACTAAGGGATGGTCCTAACAACTCCTCCCTCCTTAAAGAATTTGGTCCTCCAAATTCTTCACCAGTCTAGAGTATAGCTGAGGGTACTTGTTGGCAATTTCTTGTTCACTTCCCAGGTTGCCTCTTCAGGAGTATGGTTACTCCACTGAACTTTAATCATAGAGATCCACTTGCTTCTTAATTTCCTAGCATCTCTTGCCAGGAACGGAATTGGCACTTCTTCATATGACAGGTTTGGTGCCACAGTTACACTAGTAGGTATCTCTATCTGCTTAGAACTGGGAACATATTTCTTAAGTAAGCTTGCATGAAATACATTATGTATGTTACCAAGTTTTGGTGGCAAATCAAGCTAATAAGCCACATTTCCAACTTTGGCCAGTATTTGAAATGGGCCTACATATTTGGCTGCTAGTTTCCCTTTCTTTCCAAATCTGATTACTCCCTTCATAGGAGAAACCTTAAGCCACACCCAGTCTCCTTCCTAGAATTCCAGGTCTTTTCTCCTTTTCAGGTTGGCATAGGCTTGCTGCCTATCATTTTCAGTCTTGATCCTAGCTTGGATCAGTTTGATTTTCTCTATAGTCTCCTTAATAATGTCTGGCCCTAACTCCAATTTGTCCTCTCCTGATGCCAGCAATGAGGAGTAACACATCTTCTACCATACAAGGCTTCATAAGGAGTCATTATTATAGGAAAACTCTATTAGTGGTAGATGTACATCCCAATCACCCTGGAAGTCAATTACACAGCACCTCAACATGTCTTCCAGAGTCTGTACTGTTCTTTCTATATGTCCATCCATTTGTGGATGGTAAGCAGAACTAAACTTGAGCTTAGTGCCCAATGGCTGATGTAGGGACTTCCAAAACCTAGAAATAAACCTAGGATCCCTATCTGATACTATGTCATCAGGTACTCCATGTAATCTCACTATCTTTCTTATATAGAGTTGTGCTAGTTTGTCCAAAGAATCAGTAAGATTCATGGGAAGGAAGTGAGCTGCCTTGGTCAGTTTATCTACAATGTCCCATATAGCATCATGCTTCCTTCTTGTTAGTGCATTCCCACCACAACATCCATTGATATGGATCCCCATTTTCTCTCAGGTATGGGCAAGCTTTGTAGCTTCCCTCCTGGTTTCTGGTGTTCCACCTTTACCTGTTGGCATACTTCACAGCTAGCTACATGTGTGCTAATATCCTTCTTCATGTATGGCCACCAAAAATATACTCTAAGGGTATGATACATCTTTGTGGCCCCTGGATGTATGCTCATCTTACTAGAGTGAGCCTCTTCCAGAATTTGAATCCTTAGGTTGTCCATTTCAGGCACATATAACCTATTCTGGAAGTATAGCATCCTTTGTTTAAAGGAAAAACCTTGGTACAGTTCTCCCTTTTTCTGCCTAGATACCAGTTCCATATTCTCATCACCAGCTTGAGCTTCTTTGATAAGCTCCTTCCATTCTGGTGTAATGGTGAGTACATTCAGTTGCTCACTTTCCTTAGCTAGCCATTG